>VUQI01027469.1:0-24035 GCA_015106735.1 Paratilapia polleni
ATAAAGTACAAACATTAATTTCTATTTTTCCATTTTGATTTTCCAGTGTAGTGTAAAATGTATTCTATATATCATGCAGCAGTGTTTTGTTTGTAAAACACATAGAAATATATCAAACATAATAAACATATATAAACAGATAAGTTGAGAAAACAACATAGTTAATAAGTTTACAGTTAGAGCCTCCATGGCACTCACAATGTGAATTATCTATTATTTATCCATTATATATCAGTTATCAAAAGTTTGTACTTCTTGGGATAGATTTTATTTTATATGAAGATACCAAAGTTAAAGTCCAGGAGTTGAAAATCCTTAAATGTGAGAGAAACATGCTTTTACATGATGCCCTACCTGTAAGTGCAGTAGTTTGGGCTCCAGGACAGACAGGGCTCCCTCCATGGTAGAGAGGCGTCTCTGCAGAGCGAGGACTCCTCCCAAATCGCTGCCCACGTACTGGGTGGCATCAATGGCTTTTCTCTTGTCCTGGATCTGGGACTTGATCTCAGCACACTCCAGCAGGTAGTTCTGCAGGCGTAACATCAAGTCGAGCTGATCTTTCTTCTGCTCAACCAGCTCCACAATGCTGTTCCACCTGAAGAGGTGTGACAGACAGGATAGAATAATAATGCAAGCGTACTTCAAGAGGGAGGAGAGTGTTGTACTGTGGAGTAAAAAAATGTGTGACAGCTGTGATTTACGCCTATCACTTGCATTTTGTAAGAGATTTGTTTTATTTACTAGGTGTGTAACGATTCTGAAAGTGAGACTGAATCCGCAATACAAATGTCCGCAGTCCTGTGTCGTGATACAAGAGTCAAGTCCTTAAATCTGCACGAACGTTTTACCTTATACCAAGTTAAGGTTTTCAATTTAATCCAAAAAATGCAGCAGACATGTCAAGCAGCAGTTCTATCTATAAAAAACACAGCTGGAGAGGTTCAGCCACTGCCATAGTTGTGTATGTTGCTAACTGAGATTGAAAAACCTAAATGTAAAAGCTAAATGTCACACAGGCAGACAGAATACAGCAACATGACACTGATGATGGGACGCTGTTCTCATTTTAACTGTATTTTTAAGATCTTCTTTGTGTTAATTCTGACAATGTGAGAAGAAACAATCTGCATCATCAGAGACAAGTTAAATTCATTGTTATGATGACCTGATATGTCCTGTTTTGATTCATGTGAGACACTCGTTTGCGCTCCGCTCTGCTGTGGCTTTAGCCCAGGCCTCGTCTGCCTCACATATCGTCATCCAATATGTTCACCTGAATCTGCTCCAGACCAGCAGATCTCAATACGTACCCATTCAGCCAAGAAACGCACACTCTCTCTCTCTCTCTCTCACACACACACACACGCACCTTGTGACTGTAATGAGGTAATGTTAGAGCCACTAAGAGGCAGACAGAGCGCTCAGCAGGCAGGTAGGAAAAAACAGCTCAGTGACACTGACCTCAGAGCTGCAAAAGTCTTAAAGATGGAAGTGAGCAGTAAAAATTTTAATTTGAAAAATCAGTTATAGAAAGAAAGTAATCATGTAGTTATTGTTGTAATTATAACTTACCTGAAAAATTGGGCAACTGTTACTGTTTTATATTTATGGCTAAGCGTGAGTGATTCCACCTTTTCCTTCATACCTGTTTTCTCGCTTTAACACATTAAACACAACCTATAACTTCGTCTATAACTACATCCATGAACCTTCTCTGTGGTCTTCCTCTTTTCCTCCTGCCTGACAGCTCCATATTTAACATCCCTTGTCCAATATATCCACTGTCCCTCCTCTGCACATGTCCAAACCATCTCAACCTTGCATCTCGAACTCCGTCTCCAAACCGCTCAACCTGAGCTGTGTACTCATTTATTCATTTACTCATTTATTTTCTAATTCTGTCCATTCTAGTCACTCCCAATTAAAATCTTAGCATCTTCAACTCTTCCAGCTCTGCCACCTATCCTTTTGTAATGTCACCGTCTCCAAACCATACATCACAGCAGGTCTCACTACCACCTTGTAAACCTTCCCTTTCACATTTGATGCTATCCTTCTGTCACACATCACCCCTGACACTCATCTCCACCTGCTCCACCCTGCCTGCACTCTCTTCTTCACCTCTCTTGTTCGCTGTCCATTGCTTTGGATGGTTGACCCCAGATATTTAAACTCATCCACCTTCACCACATCTGCTCCTTGTAGCGTCACCTTTCCACCTGTCTCCCTCTCATTCACACACATGTATTCTGTCTTGCTTCTACTGACTTTCATTCCTCTTCTTTCCACAGCATACCTCCACCTCTGCAGGCTCTCTTCCACCTGCTCCCTACTCTCACTATAGATCACAAGGTCGTCTGCGAACATCATAGTCCACGGAGACTCCTCCCAGACTTCATCTGTCAACCTGTTCATCACCACAACTAAATACATTAAATAAAGTAGAATAAAATAACCCATAAAATACAATATCACATAAGGTAAACAATCACATGAGAGAGGAGTACAGTTAAACAGAAAAAGTGAAATAAAATAAAGAACTGCACTAAATAAAAATTTAAATTAAAAATAGAATTTCTTGTAAAAGTCTATATATAATACAATAGGGACTCTAATAAGTAAAAATCTAAATAAAATGAATACAGGTATTGTAATATGTAGTTTTGAAAAGTGCTGTATAAATAAAGATTATTATTATAATTTATAAAATGTTATTACAGTAAGTGTTAAATGTTGCTGTCAGTAGTCGTTCTGACTCCTGTTTGAGTATTTAACATTAGGTAGAAATAAACAGTTCTGGAATCAGTTTAAAACACATACAATGTAAAGATGAAGAATAAAACTGAGTGAGCTGTAAACACAGCGTCTCAGTAGTAGGTAAACATCAGGAGATTAGATAACAACGTACATAAGAGAGAGAAATACAGTTTGAATTTTCCCTCAACATTAGATTAATGTTCTTTGTGCCACTTAAGTTAATTGGTGTTGCACTGTATTTAATATCGTTAAATTTAGTTAAGATATTATGCATTTAGGCTTCTTTTACTGGAACACAATTTTATTAAGTAATACCAAAGAAGGCCGTGAATAGAGATAAGTGCTTGTATGTTTGTTTTTGAATTTGGGATTCTTGGCTGGCCCCATCTTGAATGAGGAAGCCAGCACAGATGGTCACCCTGAGACCGACTCTATATGCGCCAAGGTCACTGGACTCATGGACACCTGGGCACCGTGGACTCTGCTGCCAGACATAACTGGTCAATGAATTTGGCTGAGACATATAAGCAAAATAAAAAAAAAAATTAAAAAAGCAATCCTATCTCAGGGTCTACATGGACAGAGATAGAAGAGAGAATGGTGGAGAAGACACTCAGAAGAGATACAAACCGCTGTTTCACATTTACATCTCAGGTGCTGAGCTAATATAATAGGATGAGAACGCAGGTACAAGTGTCCAGCATCTCATAAAGACAGCAATTAAATATCACCGTTACAAAAAGAATGGGGAAAAAATTATTAATTTCCAGAGTATGAATTCCCTTGAATAATTGCACAACCTCACAAAAATTCACTCCCTTGGCATCTTTCTTCTGTTTCTGTGTGTTAGTTGACTTCCCTCCACCTACCTCTGTTTCTTAACAGAGAGCAGTCAGTTCACAAACGTGCAAACTATGTACTCGTACGTATCAGAATCTGAAACTTGAGGTGTTTCTCTGTCTTACTTTGCAGTTTGGCAATAACAGTACTACTTTTTAAATATTTCTATTAGTACTGATACAAAGATCTGAAGGTCGAGTGAGCGTGTAGAGACAAAGTAGTGTTTTAAAGAACATTTTATTGTTATTTGTGTGGTTTTAGTATTTGTAGTTGAGTACTACAGTGTTGTACTTTGGTTGCATTATTATTTTTAGCAGAGATAGTTGGCAACTGAAGCAAAAATGACATTGCAAGTTGTTTTTTTTTTTTTACCTTTCTATTATTTTATTTTGAGTTTATTCTACTTAATCTACTTATTTTGATTTTGCTTTTGTTTGTTGCTCTCCTGCATTTCCATGCCTCAGCAAAGAAATTATATGCAGACAAGTCAGGGCATTCTCTATGGGACAATTCTGAAAAGGTAAAGATGGCAGCTGTCCCACCCTTGCCCCAAAAAGAGCCAATCAACAGCCGACACAGGAAGCATAATAGCAAATCATGTTGCTGCACTGACATTTGCTCACAGTAGAGGTTCACGATACCTGTGTGTTGGCGGTTAATGATGTAGGTAAGTGTACTTTTTTTTTAGTTTTTCTTTTTTTGACTTTCTGTATCCACAGCATAAATTGGGATTTGTTCAGTGCTCTGGTGGGATGAGTACATATGCCACTGTGTCAGCCTTTTGAGCCTTTACTGAAGCTTTAATATTGTGAAACTGTGAGGTTAAAAAAAAAAAACATTTTAACCTTATTTTAGCACAAAGTCACAAATGTTTTGGAGCAGTCTTTAATCTAATTTGAGCGGTGATTTAATACATTAAATTTTTGTGCCCTTGTGACCGTTGAAATTAATGTTAAGGCTTCCTGTCCATTCTCTGCCCGATGGCATTTCAAAGATGGCAGCTGAGTGGCCAGACTTGCATCTAGAAGAACTTGGGTCAAAGCAGTGTGTGTTTGCAAAGCTGCAAAAAGGCCTTTCCTCACCTTAGTAGTAATAGTATTAGTATAATAAGTAGCAGTGGTGGTATTACTAGAATATTTCTCCTTCTAGTAGCAGAAGCAGTAGTAGAAGCAGTTCAATCCTGGCTCAGCATTGGATGTTAGCAGCATTACTAGCAGTAATTGTGGTAGTGGTTATAGTAGTAGGAACATAATTTTGGTAATCACTGTTATTGTAGCTGTTGTCTCAATACCTGGAGTTGAGGTGGTCCTGACAGCCTCTGACCTCTGTAGAAGATGGATGACCCCCATCCAGGAGCTGCTGAACTATCTGATTAACATCCAGTATCCTTCCCATCAGGCTGTTCATCTCCTGGTCCAGGCTCTCAAACCTGCAACACGGGGATTGTAGTTTTCAATTGCAAAATTTGGACTTGTCACTTCTTGGCTACAATTTAGACAACAATACAGACACTGTCCACCCAGCTGAGCTTCCACAAAGCCCAAGCAATAAAAACACCTGCCTCAGCCCATTCTGCTCTCCTTTCCCTCCTTCTCACCTGTGTGCCACCACCTCCACATCCTCCAGTTTCTCAGGGATCTCCATTTTTTCCAGCCACTGCTCCTTCTCATCAATCCATAGCTCGCAGGCGTTGACCTCGCTGAACATGTGGTACACAGCAAGGGCGTCATGAAGCCACTGCTGTCGGAGCACCGCAACCTCAGCAACCTCTGTGTACAGCTGTTCCACCTCTCCCATACGAACCTGCACCTCCTGCAGAGAGGAGGACGGAAGAGGGGACAGAAGGACAGAGATGGTCAGAACAAAAAGATTTTAAAAAAGACAAAGGAAGTTAAATATCCTTTACTTGTTAGGTTATTATGCCAGTACCCACCTCCTGTTCACGGTACTGCAGAGGCAGCGCCACCATGTGTTTGCGAAGTGCCACTACATGCAAACGATGTTTGTCAATGGCCTCGCTGACCCCTCTGTGTTTTTTCAGCAGCGACTGAGTGGAATACTCATCGTGTCCAAAGTCCTCACTGGATACCAAGCGGTAAGCGTCCTGCAGCCAGGCCACGAGGTCATCTGTCTCTGTGGAGAACTGGAAAAAGTTGAGCGCCTCCTGCAGGTGGCAGAGATGCTGCGCAGCCTGGTCCTCCAACCTCTTCCACTCGCCTTTAACCTCCAGAATGCGCTCCTGTATACCTGCTGTGCCAAAGCTCTTCTCACTCAGAATCTGCTTCCCTCGCTTCATGGTGTTCTGGAGGAGAAGGAAAGATAGGAAAGAGAGGACAACAACTTTAACATGTGGTCTTCTTTATTTTGCACATTTTTAAACAATGTGAGGGCATTAAACCATTGTGAGGGTTGTTAGGTCCTCAGTGTTTTCTCATTTTTAAAAAATGCTCCAACATTATCTTAAAATTTCATAATACATTAATCTTGTAAGATCCCAGGTCAGTGGAAACCCGTTTGGGGTTGGGGGTTGGATTAGGTTAACATCCAACCTTTTTTTTTGTAATTTTTACCTATTTGACATTCTTAACTGGAAAGCCTAACAGCATGGCCAAAATCCAAGAATGAAATTTCATTTAAAAAATGACAACTTCTACTTTCTGAAAATGTGCTTTATTAGCATGTGGCTAAAAAACAAATAAACCCCAGCTCAAACTGATAGACAGTATAAAAGACGGGTTTTCCGAGTCAAAAAAGTGAAACCAGCTACTTTAAACCTGCATTCTTTTTAATGGCCTGCATGGAGAAACTACACTGGTTGAAAAAAGAATTCTGGTTGTGTGGAAGTGTATGGGAAAAATGGCCCCTTGCTCTGTGACCTGTGGAAATACCTCCTGATGTGTTTAAGGTCTCAATCGCTAGTTTCAGGTCATATTAAATAAAACAGTTTCATTTTGTAAATTAATGCCATCATCAGGGTCAGAAATGCAGATTATACAGTGTTCACTCACTGGCTAATGACATGTCAATCACCAGTCGATAGCCAATGAGCATGCAATGTCCTTAGTTTCACAGTCAGATCCACCCCTCGCTTGTTACGTTCTGTTCTAAAACACCAAGATGGTGATCACCAAGCTGGAAACTTCATAACAGGACTTCACTAACCAACTGGAGACGTCGTGGCACCTACATTTGTCTTTTATATACAGTCTATACCCTAACCCTAAAGGGGCTGCAGGCAACCCGATAGATGTAAAGACACCATAATGTGCTCCTAAATATAGTCAAAAATGAACTTAAATGTAAATTTAAAAATTTTAATAAATAATCCCATATAAAAATCCTTCAATACTTGTAATTCATGTGGTAATCTACAGGTAGTTTTGTTAATAATAGCTCAGTTACACTATTGGATTATTCTAAAACTCATCTGCCTGAAGGGGGCTTATGAAGGAAGTACGTTTTACATGTTTTAAATTTAGGGCTGTCATGAAATCATGTCCATAAATATAAATATAAATATAAACCTCAAATCCAGAAACCCTGGTCACACTATATAGTGATCATGTTCATATGAATGTTCATCATATTTTCTTCCTGTTTCTTTTGATTAATAGATCCATGTCGTGTTTCAAAGTAAAGTTAACCAAACAAGAAAAAGATGAGGCTAATTCCAATATATAAAATATGAAGGCAACAATAACCCTTTATTGTGGACAGTCAGATATATTCTCAACAAGTTTCATTCCAAAAATGTTTTAGGAGAAGTTGGTTTTTTTTTGTTGTTTTTTTTGTAGGTCAACTAAAAGAATGATTTATAAATGTAAATGCATAAATTCACTGAAGTATGTGAAGTTCAGAAAATAAACTCTTACAACAGTAAGTTTTCCAGGTGCAGAAATATAAACATGCATGCATGCACACACACCTGCAGCAGTGACCGGTGAGCCAGCAGTTCCCCAGCCAGAGTCTTATGTTGTTGTAGTAACCTCAGCACACTGCTCAGGTCCTTCCCGTAACCCTGAGCTGCCAGGATGGAGCTTTTCTCTCTGATCCAGGCCTCTGACTCTTCCAGCTCCTGATGGGGCAAAAAATATGTGTTAAAACAAGACAATATTTCTAGTAAAAAACTAAACAGGTTTAATGACCCTAAATTCATTCTGAAAAAGGAAAGAAGCAAGAAAGAGGTAGAAGGAAAGTAAAAGAAAAGGAAACGCTTCAACAAAGATAAAAAAAAAGATTTGTTTTACTGCCAAAAGTTAAAGGATAAATAATCCAGATTAACCTATAATTTATTTATCTAACATTATTTTGTAAAGCAGCATTTCACTGTATAGAGAAATCAAAGAAAATACAGAATCAAATAGGCAATTTATTTGGATTGCCCAGTATGATGAAAAAATGCACATAAGAAAAATGTGTGCTCAATAAAAAACTGCTTATTGAATTTCTGTATTTTTTCAAAAAATCCAAGGATTGGTCCCCAAAATGATGGCTTAATTTCTGCAGATTTAGGAAAATCTTTGTTAGTGTAGCTAATCAGATCATGACATTTAGCCATTCTTCTCTTTTCTCTCCCAGACTACTAGAGCTGTGTTTTATTCACACATATTGTAGCACACATATGCTACGAAACACAAAAAATCTAAAGTGTGGAAAAAACAGCAGAGCAAAACATTTACTATTATTCTAGCATGTTTCTGTGTGATTTATTATCTCGTCATAAGACATTTCTGATGGATTTTCACTCTAATCAGCTCCCTTTATCAACTACATGAAAACATGTTCAACCTAAAATGACAAAGTTGTTTCAAAGTCAGAACCAGAGCTTTAAACATCTTATATACATGACTTAATGCATATTTAATCATGGGCCTGTTGTGTTTGTGTAACAGAGCTATGAAGAGATTTTAAACAAATATTAAATATTTTTTGGAAATCGCTATATCAGGCAACCCTGTCTAAGAGGTGGGTTACGTTTGTCCAGAACTAGTTTGTACATTGTGCTGTCAAACTGTCTCAACAGACAACAGTTCTCCTTTGCTTCATCACAAAAAGTGTATGTAAAGGTTTGAATGTCAGCTGTGAAAGTTACAAAACTTTTCTGGTCTCAGTTGCTTTCTGAAGCATCCAACAAGCTTCTCAGATACTGGCCCCTAATTTTCCAGGAACAATCCTGACAACATAATCCAACATTTTTACCTCAACCTGCTGACCCATCCTACCTGAAAGAAGGCCCACAGTTTTCTTGACTCCTCGAGCTCAGCGCATCTTTTAGCTGCCAGCTGTTTGAGCTCCTCCAGACAGGAAGAGACATGGTTGACACGGTTACAGATCACCTGTGGGTCACATGGTTGGTAACCTGAGAAAAAAAAAAAAAAAAGACACAGCATTTAATTTATTAAAACTGTGAGCCAGACATTTATACACGGAGTACATCACCTTACTCATACCAAGCCCTAATTATCAATTTTCCTGTTGTATCAAGGTCAAATACACCTTCAGCAAACCAAATGAAATGAAATCAATACTGCAACATTACTTCCTCTTGGTTTTTTCAGTTGGTCCAGGATAGATAACAAGTACTGCGGAACAGAAACAACTGTTGCTTCTTTATTATAATCCTATATGTACACATTTTATTCTGAGAACTATACAAGGCCGCCTCCATTATATACAAAAAACCCTCCAAAACCTCTCAACTTGTTAAGACTCTTAATATCTTTTCATGCTTAAGACTCATAAAATAAAACACTTTGCCACTGCTACACACAATACACTTATGTGTGCATGTACCCTCTATTGTGGTGAATTTGAGTGCAGCAGTGTTGAGTGTCTCAACTCTCTCAGCCTGCACAGCAATATCAGCTTCCTGCAGGCTGTGCTTCTGCAGCAGGTCATCCACCTCCAGAAGATGCTTCCCAAAGTCCTTTGAGAGCAGCTGGACCTGAAAGGAATGAAGCAATGGAGGGGAAGGCAGACGAGAGAAATGAAAGGATACATATGTATAGATCTAGTTACAGAGTCTCTCTCCACCCCGTACTCATATTTTAGATGAAGTGTCTTTTTCATTTTCTCTCTCTCTCACTCCCGCTAGTACCTGCATGTCCTCCATCCAGTCAATCATGTACACCATGTCCTGGAAAGTCTTCTGCAAGGCCAGATTCTTCTCCAGCCGGGTCCTCCTCCCTGCCACCAGCTCCTTCAGCAGACTCCACTGGCCCAGGATATTCTCTTTACGTGCCAAGATACGTCGGATATCGTAGTATCCTTCCGCCTCCACCTCTGCGGCAAGTTCCACGACCACACCAATTCTCTCCTCATATGAGGCTATGTCCGCCTCGATGGCTTCATGCTTCTTCATTGCCGCCTCGACTGCTGGTAGGTCGTAGCCAAAATTGTCCTGAAGACAGAGGGGATAACAAAGAAAGTCATGATTTTGTTTATTTAGTGCAACAGCTTCAATGGAAGAAGTATACACAGATAGTATATATGCAAAGGGAATACATTCCCACATTTGTTGCCCTACCTGCGATACAAGTCTCTGATTCTCGTTGAGCCAGGCTTGCCTCATGGTGGTTTTGTGGTCAAAGCGCTGAGCCAACAGCTCAAGCTTCTCCTGACGAATCAGCTCCTTGCGTAAAGCTACACCCCTCTCATGCTCTGCCTTCTCCAACCTCTCCCAGGCCTAGATGATAAATGACAAAATGCTGTTTAGTAGTGGTGGAAAAAAGATGAACTGCTGTATAAAAAATCTAAACAACACAGCTGGTGGATGTATGACCTTGTTAATGTCTGAGATGAGCTTCCCATCATGAGGCACATAGGGTTTCTGGTTATTGGCTCTGAGTTTGCTTTGGATGGTGAAGAGAAGAACCTCAAGATTCCCCTTCTCCTGAAACCTGCATGAGAAGCAGGAAGCTTTAGTTAGTGATCCTGTGTCACAATACCATCCCTTCTCTTTCAGCACAAAACACTCAAACAGCATGGATGCTTGCTGACAGGTAGGTTTCTGTCGGGTGTCCAGTATCGTGCCCAATAATCACTCACCGGGAGTCCACATTTAGTTCATTACTGCTTGGATCCAATATGGTGACATTGCCTGGGAACCTTCTTCTATAAAGTATGCACTGATATGTGTCCACATGTGCTTTTGTGCCAGTTTTATTGGACGCATTCATAAGTCAACTGCTGGCTGTTAGCTGCTTGACTCACCCAGAAACAGACAATTGAACACTAATGCAGAGTGTAACAAGACCTATTGTATCATAGTCAGTGTGTGGATGTGTGTGTGTACTGTGGGTATCATTGCTGCTGACAGTATACTCATAGTGTCTGGTGTCATAACTCTATTACTCAGTTTTGCAGTTGTACTTTCGTATGTTTTTTAAGTGCAAAAAAAAAAAATTAAGTATGTAATTTTACAGTTAAGGCAGTGAAATATGCATACTGTGAGTAAAAACAAAAACAGCCTGAGCTACTCTCAAGCACAAAATAAACAGAAAAAAGGTCTATAAAACAACAACATATTCAAAATCAAACAAACAGAAAAATTCAAGAGTGTAATTTCAGCTTTAAAAAGTGCCCTAAGTGTCACTACCATTATCTTGTTCTGTCAACACCTAGGACACTGCCATCTTGGTTAAAAAAGAAAAACTACTGGAATTCTTATTGGACAAAAGCAATTGGGGGGATTATTAATTAGTTAGAATCTGACCATGCAGGAAGGCTTGTAACAGTAATTTTTGAGGTTCACAGAGTATTGAAACCAATGAAATTTCACAACATTATATATTATATAGTTTGGGAAAAATACACTTCAGTAGGAGGCACACAAAATAGCAATACCTCTTTTGAATTACATATACAACATTCTTATTTTTCTATGATCGTGTGAAACATAGAACTGAAATGATATAACCAATAAAGTATTTTTTTTACATGACTGGCACACATTAAAACAACAGAGCTGCAACTAACTACTGACTTCATTATGCATTAATGCAAAATGTTTACTCTGTAAAATGGAGACAAGTAGCTAATTCTTATATCTGAGATGCTACATTCAAGTCTTTTTGAATCACAGTTACAAAGATGAATTACAGTTACAAAGTTACCAGTAACATTTACAAACAGTGTTATTTTACTATATGTTATAAGGTGAAGTATTGTAGTCATATTTACATGTGGTGTAACAAATGACAGAAAATGTCAACATGCTAAAAATTCACCAAACTTACTTGATGGGCTTCTCTATAGTGCAGTAGGTTGTGAAGGCCTGTAGCTGCTGCTGAACTCCGGTCAGCGAGTTGGCAAACTTCTGGTTGCTGATGACCGCGATGGTCTTCTCTATCCACTCAAGAAGGTCTGATGCCAGAGCATCGTAGCGGTTAATAATCTTCTCTGTCTCAATACAATTGTCCAGCACCTGGGCCAGAGAGATGGAAGAAGGTTGCGAAGAGATTCAAGAGCAAGAATGAGGTTTGAGGTTAAGAAAAAGTCAGGAATAGACAAGAGAAACTTTAAGAATCATAATGTTTGCTTTCCTCTAAGCCCTGCACATGATAGGAAAGTGATATTGTACTTTTTTTCACACTGCTGGCCCTTCAAGTTTTAAAGTAACAGTAGCTCATTCAAATCCTATAATACCCTTTTTGCAATGGACATGAAGTTTCTTTAGGCATAGAGCGTATTTGTTACCTTGCCAACCCGCTTTCCCTCCACAATAAGAGCCTTCATCTTTGAGAAGTAGTGGTAGTAGGAAACCACATATGTAATGATGGACTTTTCATCTGGGTTCTCTGTGTTCACATCTGCACAGGAGGATGGTGACAGAGCCAGAAAGATAAAAGAGTTAGCATGTGCTTGACTACAGTTGGAACCTCGCAGTAACTACAGCCCCTTTCGGACACGCACTCCTTCCTGTTAATATGACGGCATTTGAATGTGTCAGTTTCAAGTGTGAATGAGCACCCTGGTCACTTGTCCATAAAAGCTGAGACAGATGTCTGAGTAGGTTGGATCTAGTAACACCTACACATCTATTTCAAAACGGCTCAAGTCTGAATGATGCCATCACATTAACAGATAAGCAACAGAAGATTACACCCTGCCCAAACTACTCACAGAAACCACAACCTTTATGAAATGTTTATGAAAAAAACTGTTACATATGTTACAAAGGTTTTTTATTGCGCACTGGACAAAGTCTTAACACATTTTCAGCACTGACAGTGGTTCAGAAACATCAAACATTTTAATCATTGCTTACATAGTCTTTAGCCTGTTTTAGGAATCCATCACAATAAGATTACAGTGCAATCAGTATGTGCATCTGCCTGTCTGGTCAAATTTAAAATTTTCCTCTTGTTTTATGTGTTGTTTTAAGTCAATAAAATCATTATGTTTGAATGAAGCTGCGACATTAAAGTAAAAGTTTGAGTTGTATGACTCTCAGGTATCCCATTTCTGAAAAAAAGGATCATGTATCTTGGTGAGTGCAGACATAGGTTTTTGCACTGTTATGTTGCTGCATGTAATGTGGTTTGCATGACTCTCACCCTCAGGGTCCAGGAGTTTCGTGAGGCCCAGGTGCTGCTCAGCGACATTAAAGGCTTGCTGCAGGTTGTGGGTTGCATTGGACCGCGTCAGCTTGTGGAACTCTATCAGATCAGGTCTGGAGGACACAACATGATGAAACAGAAATTGTCATTAATGTATAGTTTCATGTCAGTTACACCTGCTGCACATCTTCTCATGTTTGTCTGTCTAAATGTGAGTATGATTTTGCTTTTGTCTTTGTTTTAGTTTATACATCAAAATTCTATTAAATTAATATTAAAAAAAAAACATTTTATGGTGTAAAAAATGCATGATAACATTGAAAACCTGAAGAAGTTTCAGTTGGCAGCATGCTGTGTAGGTGCATAGATGTGTCCTACCTGTGTCTGTGTATTAGGGCATTGAAGGCAAGGCCGTCTCTCCAGCAGGTAGTGAAGTTCTGGATGTTGACCTCAGGGTACCTGCGACATGGAGAAATGTTTTCTAATCTTAAAGAGCTCCAACTTACTTTCACTGACATTCTGACTTGATATATGATGCTTAAACGATCATGAAATTCGCTGTTGCAGCTTCTAGTTTCCTGTGTTTTTATTTCACTGCTCACCCTGCAGTCTTCATCTGGCACCAGAGCAGCAGCGCATCCTTGGCAGAGCGAGTTTCTCTGTTGTCCTCTGTCTCTATTTTGATCACCTGGATCTGAACAAGGAGACATTAAACCAAAAGTTCAGTGTTTTTGGAAGGCACAATGTTGCATCGACGTTACACTGTCTCTGAGACAGATATAAACGCAGTGTGCTGGTTTATTTTTGGGAATATAGATTCACATTTTTGATATTCTTAACTGACGGCACACTTTTAATTTTCTCTCATATATGTACCTTAAAGGAGAGGAGCTAAAACAGCATGTTTCAGACCGAGGATGACCTGAAGAATTGCACCAAGGCCCAGCATAAGATAAATAAGACAAACAAGGCTTATTTTGAACTGAGAATTATGCAAAGATACGTTGAAAATTTGGGGCCTGGTGCTGTTATAGCTCAGTGGCTTAAGCAGGTAACACATAAACCAAAAAGCCACTACAGGGACCCAGGTTCAGTTCTGCTCAAAGCCATTTCCTGCTGGTCGTTCCCCCTGCTCTTTGTCCCTCCTGTCCTGTCATAAAAATAACATAGGTCAAAAATATAGCTGTACCTGTATATATTTTGTATAAACTTTATGGGTGTAATTAAGCAGCTTCATAAATTGTAAGCAGAGATTACATAAATTCAATTGTTCAAACTACCATGCGACAAAGCTAATTTAAAAGAAATAAACCGAGCAAAGATCAGAGCCCTGATATTATATCTGAATCCTGAAAAGAACCAACAATCCAAGAAAGAATTTCAAGCAAAGGAGCAGAGAGTAATATGTTATGAACTGAGGCTTTCAGTGTTAAAAACACACTGCTCTGTGTCTCCTGAGGACAACATGTCGAGCCATTATAACGCCTGATGATAGGCGACAGTGACAGCCATTCAACCAATCACATCACAGTGGCGTGATCCAAGGTAATTGGGGACATGAAACCCTGGAATCAGCTGCTACCCAAGTTGTTAGACACAACACTGAGCACACACACACACACACACACACACACACACACAGAGTTTTGCACATAAAAAGACACACAAACACAGTGTCTATGAATGAACACTCATCCAAAAGATGAACATATGTACAGTGGGTACACATAAACACAAATGGTCACAATTACCAGATGAGGTTTAAGATTACACTAAAGTCATTTTTGTCTCTTTGAACCAACTGCTATAGTTTATTCTAGGAGCATTAAATATCCATAACAATCTGAATAGGAAAACAAAAAGCTGAACTTGTTTAAGCACAGACATTTATAAAATGGAAATACTCAGTTTCACACATTTTTTCTACTTTTGGTTCTCTATGATGTCATAGAGAGTGGATATCCCTAGTATGGTCATTTCAGGCACACAGCTCTGATTGTGAGCACAGAGCCCCCACCCACCTGCTATTCCAATCCTTTGTTTGCGAGCAGCAGCCAATGAGAGAAAGGTTGTCTTAAAGGGGGAGGAGCTAAAAAAAGACTTGTTTCATACAGAGGATTAACTAAGGGCCTATACATATATGGTAAATAACGATTTTTTTTAAACTGTGAATCACTACTCCAACAGTCCATGAATAAAAATATGGAGCATTATAGGTCCTCTTTAACTGTGCATCTATTCTTATTGCATTCATATATTTTTAACCACAATATGAATTTCCAATGTATAAATCTAATACTGATCAATCTGGTTAGCTTTTGTCCTAGCAAGAGAAAACAGGAGAAATCCACTTTCATTAGACTTGCACTGTTTTTTTTTTTTTATTGTTTACAGTGGATCCACATTTACATGACATTTCTGTGATTTGTCTGTTGTGGTGTAAAGTGTGTTTCTCAAAAGTGTGCATTCTTCTTTGAACAGGTACAAAAAAAGTAAGAAAACCCACATTTCATGCTAAAGATAATATGCTAGATGAATTCACAATGAATATATAACGCAATAGAACCCAGTATTAAATATACATCTTAACTGTGTCAAATGTTATCAGTCAACATTTGAATCTTGTCATATAAGTGGTAAAAGATGATCAATAAGTCTTGATTCAGATACTCCGGCAGTGTGTAAGGTAAGCAGAAAAACGCTGCACACTGCACACAGTACAAAGACACTCAGCCAACCATATATAGCCCTATAACTAAAGTTGTAGCAAATAATAACAGTCTGTTATTATTTGCATATGGTTCTGTAAATACATTAAGTTTACCTCTTCCTTTGCCTGTCAATCCTCTCCCTTCTTTACTCATTTCCCCTCTCCCTCTCTCTTTCTGCCTGCGTACAGTGACTGCAGTGGTCTGGCCCTACCTGCTGACTGGGCAAAGCAAACTCTCACTTTCACCGCTGAGGAAGGGAGAAAAGGGGGAAAGAGGTGGAGATGAGGATAGAAAAAGTGCAAGAGGAAAAGATAACTGAAAGCTACTACAACAGAAGCCTCATCTAACCCTGGACAGTTCTCAATCCTGCTGACGTTATTCTTGGCACCTAAATATTAAACTTATTGATGCTTTATGTACTTTTGAAATTGGGTTTGAAATCCAAAAATAATTTTTCAATAGCAAAAATCCTGGTCCTACAATCCCTGTTTATTCCCTAATTTCCTCACTATGTCATTTCCTTTACCTCACTTCCTTTCCTCACCTTTCCATATCACTGATTGGCTCTTGTGTTCTTCATTTTATCCCTAGCTCATTGGACCGATTAAGTTTACCTGAATTTCTGGGGTGAATTTTAATCTGAAAATGGTGTGCAACTTTTTGTAGCGTTTCCTGAGTTGAACGACATGTTTTCTTGAAATAGTGTGTAATTGTGTGCAACTGGCTTTGAAGTATGTTTTCTGTAATTCGGTGAGTGTGTTCCTATCAGCTTGTAGATAAACCCTGCTGAATTAAAAGGCAGTACACACAATGGACCCACTGCCATGGGTTCCTTAAGATTGCTTAACATAACAGTATGCTCAATGAACCAGTATTTCTGTTTAAATGAACATTTTGCCACTTACTCTTTAGTTCTCATCCAGGATTTACTAGTTTAACAAATACCTAAATCCTTATCTTTTTAAGATGAAAATTAGAGACTAACTTATGCTCTTATTTTTTTTCCAAGTTTAATAGTCCAAGCATATCTGTTCTCTCTTTGTAACTGCAAGACAAAATTCATGGCTTTATTTATTCCTTGCAGCTTGTTTGGAGGCCACTGATGATGGTCAACCTTTTCTTTTAATTAACAAGCAAACTATAAAATCAGCTCTTTCTTGGCCTAAAGATAAAAATGGAATTGGAGAACACAAATTCAGAAAATGTAAATAAAATGTGGTTGAACTCTGAGAGTAAAGTTTTCTTATTTAAACAAGACTAAAACAAGAACAATTTTAGACATATAAATACTTCATGACACTGCTCTACTGCTGTATTTTGACATTAGTTGTATAAACAAATACAGAATATTTAGAGTGATTTGTATGCCACTAACAACACTACACTACACTACAAAATACTGTAAATCTGGTTAATAAATCAAAGTCTGATTTGACACTTTTGGTTACTGTGAACTTTGCTGTTTATCAAATTATTGCAATGATTTATTGGCTCTTCTGAGTTTAAAAAACATAGGTTTTAAATTTTTTTTATATTTTATATATATTTTATATTTTACCTGAAACAGCTTTTTGCACACTTTTTTGAACTTATGACTAAGATGAAAGATTGGCATAATAATAAAAGAAGTATTGCATTTTCTTGCAATAACTTTTCTGATTTTATTGGTAATTTTCTTTTTAAAATAAGACAAATTGTCACAAATCAAGGTGTGACACTCTAGATGGCTTTTACTCTGAAAAACTTGATGCGTAACTCATGAGAAATGATAATTAGTTAGTTTAGGCAGAAGAAATGAATCAGAGGCACAGTAGGGCCAGGGCCATTGAGTAAGTAACTTTTTCCCTTGTGCCATTTTAAATTCAAGTGAAGGAATAACAGGTGCTGCACTGAATATGATACATTAAGGGAAGAAATTCCTGAACTTACTAATTTGTAAAGCCTGGTTACAGTCCTGATTCTAATGTATGTTAATGATCAGAAACTTGATGGAGTACACATTACTGATTGGTAAGACTGATTGAAGTAAGGCAGCAACCACAGCTTATTTACCAGCACATCACTGCTCACTGCTTCCTATCAGCCAACCATCCTTTTCCTCTATGAGTACTTCTTTCATAATTACACACACACACACACACTGCTGAACAACAGTCTTCTGCACTGCTCTCCTTTCTCAGCACATGCAAAAAAGAGGCCATCGACCGGTGGCTCAAGGGACCAGGACAACAGCCAAGCTCAGTTAATGGTGGCAAATCTAGCAGTCAGCTAACACTACAGTGGCCTAAAGTGTACAGTTACAGCTGGTTAGCTATATTCAGAAAGCAAAAATAAATAAATATATTACTTATATTACTTAACTGAGGCTAATACCAATCTTACTCTCTTAAGCGGTTTTGTACTACAGCTATGAAATCATTTTGTGGAGAATAAATCTGAGTAAGTCTTCCAAACAAATTACCTAACAACGTGTAAAGACGAAACCCTGAAACATGAGTTAAACCTTTGTGAAAAATGCTTGTTTTAGAAATGTGTGAAACCCAAGGCCCACATATCACTTTAGGTTCTCAACAGTTTTATCTCACTTTGTTGTAGCTGTGGTTTGCACAACGATGCATGGCCCCTACACATGCCAGACTAACAGGAAAAAGTGTTAAGCTAGCTAACACAGAATAGCACAGAATGGCCGAAGGGAGACAATTTTAAGGGAGGTGGAAGACTGAGTGATGAGAGGACCTGTGAGTCCACGTGCTACGAGACAGTTTCTGTTTTCAAAGATGTTTGAATTCACACAGCAGCAAAAACATGAGGTTTCAAAAAGCCACTAAACTGCAATTACACCAATATGTCTCTTCAACCTCAATCTCAAACTTTTATTTTTATGTGCAGAAGGCCAGGCTGTATAATAATTTAAACTGTATTATAAAATATCTTTTATATCCTTTTTTCTTTTTTTAACTAACTTCCTACACAATTATTAAGTAGTAATGTTAAAACCTGTGAAACAGGTTAGATAAGACTTGTAGACGTGTTCATTAACAAGATTAAAGATTTATTACTTTGCTTTAGCATCAAGATGTTTTTGGTTTTATAAAACACTTCACACTACCAGCAGCTGTCACATTCAGGCTCGTGAAACAGGTTGCTGTGAGTTGGCTGCATGGTAGAGAAGTAATCAGAATAAATTACTCTTGCTTGACTAGATGGTACACAAGCTAAGTAACTTTTTTCTTTACAGGATAAGAATTTTATGCAGACCAAACTGAAGTGAGAAGGATGTATGGGACTTACATTTTGTTTGAGAAAACTAAAGCATGTCAATTAATGATATATGTCTGGCTCCTGATGTAATTCTCATTCCACTTAGGCCCAAGTGTGATTGTTTATGAACAGTGTGATTTCATGATTAAATCACTGCAAACTCTGATGTGAAAACCATCATGAACAAGGTTTAAATAAGCATCATACAACAACACACTCATTAATTTCTATATTTGCAATTATGAGTTCAGTCAGCCATATTGCACACAGTGAACATTCATCCTCTCTGTCTCATGAGCATGGCCTGCAGAGGGTCACACACACTGCAAGATAATTCTATTAGCAGTGCTGGTAAATGTGCTTTGTGGTGGGTAGCCAGGTCTAGCATGACAATACTGTGTCCCAGGAGAAAAGCTGGTAGGCGACTGTGCACCGTGAATGTTGCAGAGGGGTCTGAATAATGCTGTGTAAGCACTGTGAGCCAATGCAACGCTACAGCACTGAAATAAAGAAGAGCCATGAGCTTCTGCTGTACTTACATGGAAGGAGGTGATCCTGTATCACTGCTGTTGAGGCCTGGAAACCTGTGTGTGAGTGTGTGTGCATGTGTGTGGTATGTACATGTCAGGATGTGTGCGACGAGACAGATGAAAGGCGGCTCGGGTAAGGTAGATAAAACAGCGTGTGCGTGTGTCCTTGCTAAAGGGCAGACTGGAAGGTGACTGCTACCGGTCGGCCACTGAGTGACATTAAGGCTTCATCCACCAAACACGGCTGTCGCACTCTGGTGACGCAGCAGCTGTGACAGCCTTCCCCAAAATGAACCAATGGCAGCTCAACGATGCACTGCTGATCACAGCAACCTTGTGCTGCAGTAAGTTTCAGGGCAACCAGCATGTGAGTGCACTCAGAGTCAAATATTAGATACTTAAAAAAAAAAAAACAAGTCAGATGACAGAGGAAAATAAAATCCTTTTCTGTTTGTACAACATACAAAGTCAAGAGTTTTAACCTTTGGCCATGACTCATCTACTCATCACCTACACTGTTAAAATCTGTCACAACGCGTATATGTTTTATTTGTGTTTTATGTTTACCTGAAAGCGAAGGATGATGGTCCAGATAAGGCCCAGGGTGAGGCGGTGGTTTCCATCCACAATGTCATGGGAACCAACGTTTTCCAGGTGAACCCTCTGCTCTTTAAGGAACTGCAGGGCTTTGTCAACGTTCTCCAGGCAGTGGATCCGCATGCGACCTCGTGTAGGTCTTGGCTGTGGCAGGAATAAGGGATTAGTGACTACTTTTGATAAAATCTTAGCTCATCTTATTTACATACTGCATGCAGTACTATAGCAGACATTGATAAAATAATAACATAGATAGTCACCAGGGTGGATTTAACTTCAACTTTTAGAAACTATTAAAATAGGACAGAAGCAAAAAGTTTTGGGGAGAACCTGGGGAGATTTTTAGTTTAGTGGCAAATCCTTTCTTACAATTGTTCCCCTCTGTGAAGTAAAGGACAACTTAAGAAGACAACATATACCAGAACATCCTTTACCTCAGACAGACAACTTTTTATGCCTGCTACAGCTTTGTTGTGAATGCTGAACTTGTGCTCTGCTGCCATGTTGGGGAGTGTAATTACTTCAGTCAGACTTTTAAAGTTGTGGAATATTTCTACCAGAGATGTGATCAGAGGTCAGCAAAATATTTTGAACGTGCAACTTCCTAATGCTCCAAGGCCTCATTTCACTGAGAGGAAATTCTGCGATATGAAACTCTTTCTACGAAAGGGAGAGAAAGACCAGACCCCTGACTCCAGCAACGGGGCGGGAGGGAAAAACACGAGTAGTAACTGCTGAAACACTCAAATGATCAGTGACACTGACAGTGGGAAACAGGAGAGAATATATACTGGGGAGCATGATTAACTGACTAGAAATAGGTGTTGCTGAAAATTGGAGGGAAAACTGACAAAGGGATGAAGTGAAGAAACTGATAGGAATGAACAAAAATGATGGATTACAAAATAAAACAGGAAGGTATTAGAAAGAAACGCCAAATCATGACAGTTCCTACCAGCAGCTCTCCACTGAGGACCTCCAGCAGTCTGGTGAGCATGTATCCATCCCTCAGGTCGTTGTAGAGGTCAGATATGCGACAGGACACTCTGGCCAGATGAGAGTTAACCCACTTTGTAAAAGTCTTCTTCTGCACTGCATCTCTTTCATCTGAGGAAAATTAAAAAATAAACTTCATGTTAAAGGAACGGGGAAAAGGAAAAACTGTTGTAACAGTTACAATAATATTAAATAGCATTAACTATGTGTAGTGAAATGATGAAATTATAAAATCAGAATGAATTCAATTTACCCTATAAGACTCTTTAAAATATACAATCTGTTTTCTAAGTTTCCATCTTTGGTCCTTTGCATCTAGTGTTTCCCGGCAGGCAGGCTGGTCAGGTTGGTGTTATGGTGGTCCTCGTTGCCAGTCAGCTGCCTCACGTCTCTTGTCTCACCGGTGGACAGAGTCTAACCACACTGTCTTGAACTGCATCTGCTGACAGCAGTCCTTGTTCTGCTCCGGAGATCCTCTGCGAGCTGGAGGATCTGGAGCTGGTCACTCTAACCAAGACCAACTGAACAGGGACTACCATCACTAGCTGCAGTCCAAGACGGTGGAGTCTGAACTGACTGGAGAGTCAGCTGATAATTGCTCCATTATTTATTGTCACAAAGTGTATATGGTTTTATCTATTAATTTATCTCAGAAAGCATGTACACTTTTCACTCCTTTCAGTTGTGTGCACACTCACGCTTGCCCCCTGCCTCGCTATCCCAACAAATATAATCTAATTTTCTGGGAAATGTAGAATTCTTCTTTTGATACCTAAAATGCAAGCTATATATTGTTCATGATTAAACAGTTCAAAGATGAAAAATCTTAATCTTAAAATAACAAAGAATTGCAAGCTTTGCCCTCAAAGTAGTGTATTAATACACAGTACCTTCAGATATCTGCAGTGTCTGTATCTGTGTAAATGTGAGTAAGCATGTGCACTGATCTGTGTGTGACCTCTGACCTGCCAGGGCCTTGATGCGGGAGCACTCGAACAGCTTGGAGCTAGTACACTCTGTCTCCCAGAACCCAGAGCTGATTGGTCGGTTGTTGTTATTGAGCTGGCGCTGGGCTTCCGCGTTGTCCAGGTCTGGGGAGGCATTAGCCATCGCGCCCGACGCCCTGCAAAACGCACAAAATACAGTTAAAACATCTGATATCCACTTGTGTGTGTCTGTGAAATGAAGGATGTGATAAAGTCACTCTGGTAACAGACATACAGTTAGTTTAATTGTTGTGGATTTTAATAATCTACTAGGGATGCACTGTTGACTGATATCAGCAATTTACCAATTTCAGTGGCTGATTTTTCTCTGTTGTGTCACATTTCAGTGCTGGTTAAATGTTAAAAGATGTGATAAAGAGCTAAAAACTTTAGAACATTCCTTAGTTATGTAATAAAAACTTTTGTTTGTCTGGGAACAAAAGGGGAAACAATAATAATTAAAAAATCAACATAAGCAAAAAGAAAAACAAAGGCATGTGTTGTCGGCTATTGGCCAAATTCTTATTTTAAATATCTGTACTGGTATTCGCCCATCATTGCTGCCATCATCGTCACACCTGGTGAAACAGTTGAAATTATCTAATGTAGATAACACTGGCTACCATTCGCAAAAAAACATCAGCAAAGACAGTTTCATTGTCTTTCCATTCCATCTTTAAAGGCCTACTCACATACACCTGATACACAAATAAACACATATGTAAGCACATTCACACATGCAGAGGAGAGAAAAAGAAGTGCCAAAGACAGGTGTCATTGCTGCATCCCCACAGGTGAACAGCCTTTCACAGCTGATAATTAAACTCTCACTGACTTCACACACCCTTATTAGACATCTCTTAACCCCTATTCGGCCACACAAGTTTAGCCACTGAAGCAAATTCAGACTGAAACAGTCACTGGAAATTCACGGTTTAGTCCTCAAAATGCAGAAATAAGGAGTCAATAGGTTCCTTCCTGTTCATGAATGATGCAGTACCTGTCCTTGCTATCAGAGCATTTTACAATAGCAAAGCTTAAAATAGACTTTAAATGATTTGGGCGTTTCATCTACTCCTCCCTTTGACAGCTGAAAGCAGGATGATAAAAATAGCTTCTAAACCTCTGCAAGAAACCACACTGTGCCGGCTGAGAGGTAAGAAACAGAAACATTCAAAACAAATGACAATGAAAAACCTTCTGCTCAATTTTCTGATATTCATCAGCTTCAGTTGCATTCATTTGAAGAGCTGATAGAGATGTTTGAAACCAATAAGAGACTTCAATTAAAATTAAAATTAAATCTTAACTGTGAGCACTGGATAATGTGGTGTAAATAATGTGCTTCAAGCAATGCACAGGTCCATTTGTGGTACCCGTGAGAGAATTCAGAGCACACATTCAAATCAGCAAACTGGGTGAAAACCTAAAACTTCTTTCTGCTAGAACAGCTTGGAAGTTCTAAAATAATGTTTTTTCAGACTTAAGGCACCAAGAAAGGTTACAGGCTCCTTCCCTGTGTTTTAAATTGTTCTTTTACCTTTAATGGATACGTCATGCAAAAATACATAGTACCTTTTTTTCTTTAAAATTAGAGTGACAGTTTCTGTTTAGCATGAAACACTAAACATTAGTGTGTTCAGCCTTATTTAACCATGTCTGTTTTAAGCACACACATAGTTTCATGTGAATTTTTGTCCTCACAAAGAACAGGTACACACACACACACACACCATTTACACAAACCACAAACAAAACTAACAGCAAATGAGATCAGAGAAAGCAGATAGCCTAGGA
>VUQI01027473.1:19921-37674 GCA_015106735.1 Paratilapia polleni
AGCCTCGTGTGTGTGTGTGCGCATGAATAAATCATGCTGTGGACTGAGCTCTGTGTATGTGTTTGTGTGTGTGTGTGAACCATTTCTCTCTCTGCAGCCTTGTCCCTGGTACAGAGGGCCTACAGAGTTGTCAGTGAGTGGGAGTTTAGTGCAAGAGAATCCGGAAAACTACCACTGGCTCTGTCTCAGCATGGGGACTTTCCACTGCTTCTGCCTCATGTATCTGTCTGACTTTATCCAAACAACACTGAAAGCCTACACTAAAACGCCTATTCAACTTCACATAAAAACAAATTTGTTAGAAATACTTACTAATTTTTAGATTGTATTTCAAATTATTTTGTATAACAAACCAATCAGTTTTGATTATATTTTGGATAAATATTCCTCTTGCATTTGTGTTGCAGAACATTAAAAAAAAAAATTACTGCTGAGTAGCAGTGAATTTGACATTTAATCATTTAAAGTGGACTCTTATAAATATTTATGCTTATTCTGCAGAGGATTAAGGTCATAAAATCTGTGTGAAAACCAGTTTCAAGTAAAATTATCAAGTCATTCAGAAGGCAGCAGCAGCAGCCCAAAGACTATGAAAAGATTTTGTTCCACATTTGCTCCACCATTCCTCCATGTATGTTTAGCTTCAGCATGGCCTCTGAAGCACAGTCGCAGCTCCTCCCCTCACCCTCTCTCTCTCTGGCATGTTCCTGCTCGTCCTACTGTGTACCATGGTAACAAGGGTGACATCATCTTTTTTGGCAGGGCAGAGGGGTGGCAATAAAAGAAGAAAGACTGACACCGCACTGACCAATCAGGATCCCGGACACATAATAGCTTATCACTGAGTGAAGCACTCAACAAAAGGGTCAATCTGTGAGTGGTACCCCTGCAAACAAGTAAGACATTTGACCCGATGGAGTCAAACGCTGTTGACCTGCTGAACAACACAGCTACTAACGCATACTACTATATACTAGGTTACCCATCAAGTATAACCATCTGGAACCATTGCAACCTATGAGAAATTCTACATTTCTAAGTTTATGATGTCCAGTTTTTGTTGAGAGTTAGAGAAGATGATTTCGCAGCCCAATGACCAATAAATAAATAACTAATGAACTGGAAACTGGTTGCACAGTTTTACTTCCCTAAACTAACCTGTGTATGGCATGCCTCCCCCCTTGGGAGATTTTTAGTAGTAAAAATATCAGAAGTATTCCTTTACCGATACAAATATCATTGACTGTGCCATGTGCACAGCAGCAAGCAAAATAAAATGCAGAAATAAGGACAATGCTATAAAGGACCACAATAATTCTGACAATTTTCTGCAATCTACCTTCAAATCAAAAGACAGATGGGAACAAGGGAAGCAAAGTGCTCACACTGGCAGACACATGCTCTTATACGAAAGAAATGTATCTGCAGCTTATACTCTACACATAGGAAGTTCTGACTTGTAGTACATCAGTTTACATATTTGTTCAGTACATAAAGAACACTGAATCATCTTTTTCTTTTTTTTTTTTTTTTTTTTACATTAAACCACGAGACAATAAATAGAAAGAAGGCAGTAATACAGAAGCCAAAGTCTATTCTGTCTTTTCCCCTCTCTGGTCTCTGAGTTCATTAGGTCCACATGATCAAAGCCTATTTCTCCTGATAGAACTTCAAACAGCTTGGAATCAGGATGAGATTGGATTACAAACTGAGGCGAACCTCTCTCTCTCTCATTTCTGTCTCTCTCCCTTTCCACCTTCTGATACTTAAAAAAGATGGGTCCTAGCATGTCTTCTCTCTGCAAAACAGCTATGAAGTTATTTTTGGCTGAGTTTCTCAGTAAATTGAACTTGGCCCTCTGGTTGCCTTTATTATCCGAGTCCACGGAGGTTTCAGACCTTAAATACTCAAAAGGAGACACAAAAAAGCTCTTTCACAGAACTCCTGGTCTGTATGAGGCTAACCTGAACTTTTCAACCAGATGTTAGATTTGTTTTATCTCTGATATAGAGAGGAAGGAAGACAGACAAACAGACAAAGAAAGAGAGGTTGTCTTCTACTCATCAACTAAAAGAGAAAAAAAAATGCCGCACACGTAGGCAATTTAGCATAATTAGCTGTTAATGTGACATGTGATTAAGTCCCTAAAGGGCTCACATGAAAAAAAGATGCACTGTCCTATTCGACAACATGGTTTGATTCTTACAGCTATACTACTGGGCATCATAAGTACTGATTGCTTCAAGGCCAGATATAATGTGTTCGTTAGGGCTCTAATCAGTCGTTGGGATTTTACAGATACCTATAACAATATGAAGCCTTCTGTTTATCCATTCTCGGATTCTACTCTCCATATTTTGGTGTAAAATAAAGAGATGACAGTGGTTATGACTCATTTTACCATACGGGCAAGCCCACCAATTCTGTTTCACATCTCAGCAGGTATGAGGATGTTTAGTACTGTGCTTCAGCTGTCAGTGAGGTGTAGTAAGTTAAAAACATTAACAGCCATGAGCAATACAAAATCAGTTATCTCTGGTTGTCAGGACCTGGCAACCTGTCCAGGGTATACCCCGCCTTTCACCCTATGACAGCTGGGATAGGCTCCAACCAATAAGTGGAAGCCGATGGATGGACGGATGGATGGATGGATGGATGGATGGATAGCACACACTAAATTCAAATTAAGTGCCTTAGGGGAAACAAGTGAGGACCCTGTGTCCCTCTTATTGGCTTTTGGCCTATAAAGGTCTCGAATACCTTCATGGTAAATGGAATAGTTAATGTTAACTCTATAACAACATCATCTTTCACCTCACCTGGTGAAGTGGGTTATCTAAGGAACCGGAAACTGAAATGTTCACTAGCGACCAACTGTAGGCGACAAAGCGATGATTGATGTGCGAATCGCTTACTGTGTGGACGTCCCTTTATAATGATAATGATGATAACGAGTGATACACTGACTTGAAACCACAACAACTGTATTTTTTGTTCGGCAAATCCCATCCCAGCTGGTCAAATATGCTACATGCATGCATGAAGCTGCATTTTCTTTAAATGCAGTAAAGTGAGCCCACACTTTTTTTTTTTTTTTTTAAAGGTAAGTACAGTGCAATGTTAGTCGTGATCAGTAGACACCAGCAGCTTCATTATTAGAGCTAGAATGAATGAGTTTTTAAAAAAAAAAAAAATACCATCAGAAGCATTTCACAATACTTTGGTACTAGCCAATCTAACATAAGTACCAATTTAATACCGATCCGCTGGACCCACTGTCCGTCAGTTCTGACTAGTCACAGATATATCATTACTGTGCTGTTGATGTTGTCTAGTATATACCAATATGGTTTCTTTTAAACATAGCATAATGGAGCAAAAGATATTTGGGGTATTATGGAAATTGCGTGACGCCATAGTTCTTCCAGTCATAATATCTCAGCAACAGCCTCAAAACTACCGTACTGTCAGGGTTGTATACAATTTTCACATGACATTAAATTCCAAATTTGATACATTCATCTATCCACTCAGGACTGCAACACAAGATGTGTGTGTGGGTTGTTGTTTTTTTAACTCAGAATTGAGATGAATTAAAGCATACAGACAGAAGGGGAAAAAAAGATTAATGTCACTGTAGGTTAATGTCACTTATCATAACACATTATCCACACATGATGAATGAACCTGAGGTCACCTGTTTTTCTATAACCTCAGTAAAGACCTGGAATGATGATGAATTTCTAATTTACCGCAGCACATAAAACACCTAAATCTGATTTTATTTGTGTATGTGAATATTCACTAAGCGAACTGGATGAAGGTCAGTGCCTTTATATTAAACTTTGTCAGTTATGGAGTCCATAAAAATAATATATCTACGTGATAAAAAAAAAAAAAAAAAAGTTAAAACTGAGATTACTGAAAAAGTCAGGGTAATAAGTAATAACTACCCTTAAGTAATAAGGGTAGTAAGTCAGGGACAATATACAAGTAGGAGCATGATTGTTGGGAAATGTATTAGTGTAGTTGTGCTCATGCATATAATAACAAGTCAGGACACCCTCAATATCACAAAGCTCTTCTATCCCTTTCTTGGCTCAACATGTTTGAACACGAGGGGCTTGTCTTTTCCTCTCTTTACTGATAGCCTTGTTTTCTCCCTGCCCTTTTATCTTTGTTTTCTTATCATGAGGCACATGATGGAGTCAGATTTTAGCTCAGTCAGCTAAAAACCACACACACACACACACACGAAACAAGGAAAAGCAAAGTGATCGACTAATAATGCAGAGATATGCTTCCAGACACAGAAATAAAGCATTTTATCCAAATGCTCCCTCCCCCTCTTTACTTATGTAATTTTCATCAGAGTTAGACAGGATGAAACCTGAGAAAGATGAAACATCATGGTGACACAAACCCCCCCATTCTGACTGGCATCAATCCCAGGCCAGTGGCAATCTTATCTGCTACACCTTCACTGCACAGAACTGCCACGAACATTTCTCAGTAATGGCATGTGTGCTCAAGCTTCTGAGCACAATTTGAAAAGTCACATGGCTAAATTCAAGAAACAGCCAAACAGGAATTACAGCAACCCAACACTTTTTTTTCCCAGCAGCATTAGAAACTGACAAAAATACAACAGAGGCCTTAATCACATGCCAAACCACAATAAAACAAATTTTTCTTCTGCTGCTGGTAGCATAGTTTTACCAAAGGACAACAGATAAACTAACTTCTGTATTAATCATGTGCCACTGTGCAAAACGGGTGTCAGTCGTAGCATATTAAAAGGCGCTCTATTACAAGTTCATTATATGTTACACGATGAGGCAAGCTGCTAAGCACAATAGCAGGGGAAAGGAGCAATGTGACTGAAAACAAGAGAAGAAAAGCCTGCTGACATGTTTTATTTAAAAAAACAACAACAAAAAAATGCTTTGCTTTTGTGTTGCTGCAGCTTTTATAAATCGAAAAAAAGAAAATCAGGTAAGGCTTAATCATCAGTCACCACATTAGACAAATCTATTTATATTACTACAGTTTATCTACCAAACCCAGAGTGTTATTTCCATATCTATAAAAGATATTAGTTTATGTTCATGTCAAAAACTGAACATTTTGACTGGACTTCAGCTTGACAGTTGAGGACCTGCTGGTGAAATTAAACATGGAAATGTTTTTCTTTGTTTTTTTTCTTTCATGCCTGGATTAGACCCTGCATGTTGCAGTAGAGGCCAGCGACAGGGCAGAGGAAAAACTTGCATATAGCCCCCAGACAGACAGGGTGATATTACAAAGCCTGACATGTGAGCACTAACAGCAGAGGAGGAGAGCTACTTCAAAGTCAGACACTTTGCAGAGATTTGGAAAGCTTCTACTCTGTGATTTCACAACAAAGACAGAATATGGAAATAATCTCAATTTTATGCCACAGAATAACTTGCTGTCCACAGAAAAGAAGAAACCTCAGCATTTATAAAATAAAACATAGATTTTCAACTGCAACTTACACGAGTTGTGAAGTATTAGAACCAGACAACCAACGCAATGTGAAAATCTTGGACATTTTCATTCATCTGAAATGGGAATGCAAACGGTATGAATAATAGACACCAGGGAGTCAGAATAGCTCGGTAACTAGTAATACAGTGAGTCAGCCTCTTGAGAACCATTAAATTAACACATGGCTTACAGACAATTGTTTCAGCCTTTGCTCTCTAGATTTTTCTTTCAACCAGCAGCCAATGACACAGACAATGATAAGACAGGCTCATGAGCGCACTTCCAGCCATTCAGAAAAGAAGAAAACAGAGCGCCGCCGCTACGTAATGTGCGTTACCATCAGGTTAAAGAAAACATCTGAAAAACATTAACCAGATTAAGTCGATATTCATAAATCGTATACAAACTGAATTAATGAACATGCATTAATAGTTACATGTTTTCTCTGCTGTGCTTGTGGGAAGAAACAGCTAACTAGCTAAGCGACGTAAACTGAAGAGAAAACTTGGACCAACTACGTCTTTAACGTTAGCTCGCAGGGTAACGCCACTTCGAAGTTTAAAAACAACCGTAAGAACGCCCACAAACAGCCCAAACCCGCTAGTTTACCTTCGTAGCAGAGAATGCCAATGTTGTTGTTCATCTTGTCCAAGTACTGGTAGTTCAACAGGTCCATTTTCATTAGTAGCATTTATCGGGTTTTTATTTTAAAAAAGACCAGCTTTTTTTTCCTTCTTCTTCTTCTTCTTCTTCTCCTCTGAAGCGACGGTCAAAAAGCTAAAGGCCCAGCCTCCAACTTTAGTTCTGTAGAAACTCCCTTAACAAAATAACCCCGTGGAAAGTGTTCTCACAGATATTTCAGTTACTTTACTTTTTGAAATACGGGTAAATGTGCAGCGGTGATAAAGAGCAAAAAAATAAGAGTAGCGTCAGTTCTCCTCACAGCCAGCTGTAAGTCGACTGCACTGACACGCAGGCTATGCTTGGTATGACTCCGATGCTTCACCAGTGGTTTACACTGTTGCTGAGAGGGACGCACTGAGCATGCTCGCTAAATCCCTGGAGCGCCTCAAATATCAGGGATATTTTACGCGCAAGATCAGCCTCTCCAAACACATCCACAGAAAAAGCGAAGAGAGAGAGAGAGAGATCCCAAAAAGCTGGAGCAATCCCAGATTAAATCTTTAGGGAGTAAATAGTACAGTCAGTATGTATTTTAAGCCCCTGTGCTGTAGTTTTTTGCAAAAGGATATTAAACATGCCAACGATTGTTTACGTGCAATCCAGGCACACTCCATCCAGGAATATAGAGGCGATAACATGAAAGGTGCCATAAAAGTACCTTAGGTCACTATAACCTTATCTGAGGGAGAGTGTCTGCGGGAATATTATGACGGCAAAATTATCATAAAGGTCTCTATGTCTGGTAATACTGCAGGGAGACCTGCAAGAAGTCAGGAAAGGAGACGTAAAACTTGAATTAAAGGGTAAATAACAAAGAAACTAATCTTGAAATTATGGAGATTTTGCTCATAAAGTGTTTTCTTTTTGGGCAAGATGGTTTCACACCAATATTTTGTTTAGTTGTTTATATGTAAAAATAATTTATAGAATAGACCTTTTCCCTCAAGAGAGCACACGAAAATAAGAGGGACAATAGAATAATATTTGATACAATGCATATGCATTTTCTGAAGTTATGCTGTATTATTTGTAGATGTTTACCTTGACAGACACACAAACAAACCTTACTGCGTTAATTTTAAAAAGTTTAAAAGTTATCAAAGGCCTATCTATGCCCTAACTTCTTGAGTGGTCCTCTCCTGCCCCCTGGTGCTTGAGATGGGCTAACTCCAGGTTTTTGCCCCCAATAAAAGGATTGATCAGGCAAATGGGAATGAAAAGAGCACACAGACTTTGCCATTAAAGTGAACATGACTGTCAAAACATTGCATAGCTTGGGTTGAAAAGAGAAGAGAGCAAGTTCCTCAGGGCATATGACAAGACAAGCAGCAAGGTGTGGCTGTGCTTTAGCGTACGAGTTTACATACAAACGCATCTTTACCATTTGAATGTTTTTGTGTGATACATGTTCATAAGCAAACAGACCAGGAAAAAAAGACACATCATTAAAAGCTCAGACAAAATACGGAATAGCTGCAGGTATTCACTTTTACACTCAAAAGAGTATGCAGTATTCTCTCCTTATAATGGAATAATATCAAATACATAAGAGAAAAAAATATGGAAAAGTGAGAACAATTAAGAATTAAAGGGAGGAAAAACACTAGTTTACCCCATGTGACCTCGTATTAGTGTTGCATGTTTGTTGCTCCGGTCTTGGTAACATTACATAACAACATACAAACAAGCCGAATAAGAAGAAGGAAAGGACGCAGAAAAGAGTTAAACAGAGAATTTGACTTCTAAGAAATATGAAGGAAGAAATACATGTTGGTGGATTTAACTTTATATGATAGGATCTGTGCAGGTTAACAGCAGCACTATAGTCTACATTTATCATACTCAACAGACAATTTATGGCTGACATACAGACCTCTATCTCATTAAAAGACCTACTAACTTCCAAAACTGCTCAAAACAGGATTTAAAAAAAGAAAAACTTTACCCCCTGTCTCTCACAGAGGTACTAATGCAACACAGTATGCATCCATGTAAACACACTCACACACCCACTCCATCCCGCTTAACAAACACACTGGTCTATACGCCTCCCCCTTTCTTTTCCCCCTTTCTTTGTTGTGTACACACAGACACACAAAGGCGTTTCCCCTCCTCCCTCCTGGCTTCCTCCTCCAATGGTGACTCAGAACTAAGGAACATATTTCTTGTCTCATCGGATGGCCATTGTTTCCAGTTTCAGTCACATAAAGGCTGATTTCAGGCTGAATCCTTTCAGTGCTGCAGATTCCATCTCACGGCAGAGAGACTTGCATGAATGCTTTTTGAAGCTTAAGTCTGTTTAGTGCCACAACTTTTCAGGAAACACTGTACTGTTGTAACAGAAGAGATAGGGAGAGACAGGTGCAATACATCTGTCCACAGAAACTCTCAGACAACAACAGATTAGTGCCCCCTTATGGCCCCTTATGACTGGAGGAAATATCTGGGGAGCACCACAGTTAGTAGACTTGTGACTTCATCTTTTGACAACTATGAAATGACAAAATGTCATAGCAATCTATCAAAAAATTATATGGTCATTGAATTTAGAAAACACCCTCTTGCCATGTCCATTAAGGGTCAGGTAGTGGAATGTGTGCAATATTACAAATATTGTGAAACAATAATTGAATGAAAATTCAACTTTGAAGGAAACTGTTAAGCTGTGTACAAAAAAGGGGCACCAGCATCTGTCATGTTTGAGGACACTTTCTTATTTCTACATTGACAAAACCATGATGATGAAGAATAGAGGCTGATTGTTGAGCCACAGCTCAATCCACCATCCCTGTATACCAGAAAGCTACAGGGATTAGCTGGTTTGATTTTACTTGCACCCTTTGCATAGTGAGTTTCAGTTCCTTCTTTGTTCCAAAAGCCATCAATCAGATTAATAACTTGTCAATTTTATGTCCTTTTAAAAAAAATTGCACTATGTGAAGATGGATGACTCACTACTGCAAATCAAATCTACCTACAGGTAAAAAGTAACCTCAGTCTGAACATGAAAATGTTCAGATATTTCAGTCTGAAACAAGATGTTGGAATACCATCAGTATTCCAAACAGAAAAAATGATTTTATATCATTTAATCCTATATTCATAGGATTAAATAAGTAAAGTAATGAGTACATATAGTTAAAATTAATTTTTAAGAGGAAAAATAATTAAATCTACAGGAGCTAAATATCAGGGCAATAGTTGCTTATATCAAGGCTACATCACTAACCACAAGTCTTTAAGTGTTTGAATAACTCCCAACAAGCTGGACAGCAAAAAGATATATTTAAACAAATCATCATATCAGCTTTATCACAAACTATAATGAGTCCTTGAAAATGTGCTCAGGCAGCTTAATGAAGCTTCCACAGGCAGACAAAGACTTAAAAAGAGAGCTAAAATGTAACATTGTGGTTCCCAGCTGAACAAAATAATAATAATAATACATGTTATTTAAAGCTGTGTTTAAAGGCACTCAAGGACACCTTACAAGCAGTAAGTATTGATGAAATGAACCCTGACTGTCTCTTTCAGTTTTGCCCAGACACAGACTCCCTTATCTAGTAAATCAGATAACACAATAATGGACAAAGAATGATTCCAACTCTTTAAACTATGGTATACTTTGTAGATTCATGCTTGTAGAAAAAACTAAAAGTCATCAAAATAAAACAAAAGTAAAATTTTAACATTTTATAGTCCAATTAAATATAACAATATACACTTTACTTTTTAACAGTAACAGCATTCAGGGACGTGTTTGTTTTTCCTGTGTACATAATGCTGTCTGAAAAATGCTGTTTATTACATAAAATGCAATGAGCCAAGAGTATTCCTGTGGTGGCTACATTTACTTTAAGAAGCACATCTGTCATGCAAGTACCACAAATGCCTCACATAGAGTTTACTTATAAAGACAAACACGTTCTCTAACACAGCGTCCCTTGTTCTGGCCTGGCAGGCTGTACGGTGAATAAGTATAATAAGGAGATTAATGATTACACAACAAGTTGGTGAAAATCCACCTCTTTCTTCCATAGGGACAAGTTGTTGCACACAAGTTACCCTACTGTGGAAATAAACCTTTTCTCCTCACTTTTTCCACAGCTTGCTTTCTTTTGCTTGACTCAGACGTGTCATCTCTAGGAAACAGTATTGCCAATCACCTGTTGTCCATATAACTTTACCAGTACCTACTACGGACCATAGACTGTATATTTAATAATGTCTATCCTATTCTTTGTCCTTACAAAGTTAAGTTCTGCTTAGACTTTATTGATCAGGTTTGAATTATGCTTAGTTATGATTTACCTTAGTTTATGACATGGATGGGGGTACCCCCAACCATACACTGATTTTTCATTTATTCATGTGGGTACATAGCCAAACTTGTCCACCTTTCCTGTCATGACAAGGTGCTACCAGACCCAGTTTTAATTTCCTGCAGTGTTTTCGTGTCTCTGATCAGGTCTGGGCTTCTCCAGAGAGTGGGTGTGTCAGGAATAACAACACTGCACAGGCAAGGTGGTGATTCACACTAATGCTTCATCAACACACTCTAGTGTTGCAACACAAACAACTGACAGAACAAAAAAGATGACGGTGATGGTAAAGACTGTAATAAAGGCTGCTTTGATTTTTGCCCTTCTCATCTTTCCCACTTCTCTGGATTCTGAATCCTCTTCACACCTTGTTGAAAAGTGATAAAAGAATAAAGGTTTATAAGGTTTATCAGTTGGTTTGTTTACACAAATTAGCATTTATGTAAACATGATCGTATTAAGTCGTGGTGAAAAAAAAGCTGTCACAGTGGCAGAGATCAAAGGTCAAACCCTTGATTACTTTACAACACCTCTGAACTATCACCACACCTTTACTGGCTTTGTTTACATGGTGACATAATGCATCAAAGATGTATCCTTTCTGAAATGTGTTGTCAGCCTCTGGTATGAGAGTGGTTACTTAACTACCTCTTTTCTACTTACGTTGAGGTTGTAAAAGGTTTGATTACAGCTATAATGTCTGCAAACAGCTAAAGTGCCTGTATTTTACTTCATGATACTATACAGTTTTTAACCAACTACAATTCACTATGGATTAATCGAGAAGTTTTTGTTTAACCATTTAAATCTCCCTGCTTCTTTACACAAGGTTTCTGGGAGTGTTTGGGTGATAACATCCCCGACACACAGTCACAGAGGAGGAAATATCAGGTTGCAGGACTGAAACAATGACAACAACAGGTGACTGTGTGGAAGCGAAGCTGTTCGGTCATTTCCCACCTTTGTGTTCTCCATGTGCCTTTGTGGGGCAGGGGTGAAAAGCAGAAACCTTGTCAGTCATTACCAGAGCTAAACCTTTGTTTATTATTAAGCACAAGATTGTTTAATATTAAACACAATCTCACTTTTGGTGGGAGTGTTTAACCATTATGTCATTGGAGTTTTTTTTTTTTGCCTATTAACATACAAGAGTGATCCACTTCTAACTCTATTAAAAGCTCCGTACTAAATCTGTAATAAAATACTAAACAATATGCAGAGACGACATACAAAGAGCTGAATGGCAGACAAGAGATAAATGAGCTTGATTACTTTACCAATATATACAACATGCCCTACGTTTTATATATTACCTAATTATGAAACATTAGAAACACTGATGCCTTTGAGCCTGTAAAAATGCCTTAAGTTGTGCATTTTAGAGTTTATTATTTTAGGAAATTTAGCAAACTTTTCCCAGGTTATAGTTTAAATATGGAGTTATTACAATAAATACAAAACAATTTTGGTCTGCATCAGAGGGCTCTATTGAACTGTTAAATAAATTAATTCTCTTGATGTTGTAACATAAAATATTACTGATTAATGTTAGTTGCAACTTCTATGACCTATTGATATCGCAATCATTCATCTAAGTCGTAAAAATGTCCCACTCCATGAACAGTCTGCAGCAGCTGGTCCACATCTGGAATGTGGACCACGTGGACACTGACAGTTCTGAATAAGAGGCTGTACACCATTCGGATTGGGGATTCAAGCTTGAGCTATTCCAAGTTTCATTCAAGGAACAAAGACAGTTTCTGAACTCTACCATCACATAGTGGTGCTGCCTAATGGAAACCAGATCCCTTTGTTCACATTTAACTGCTTCCCTTTTAGTATCTGTCAGATGTGTTACAACTTTATGTCCCACAGCATTTGCTTAGGTCAACTGAACAGCAGTTTCTAGTAGTTCCAAGTCCCAGACCTGCTCTAAAAGTTGATCAAGCTTTTTTAGTTGCAGCTGTGAAACACTAGAATAGCCTCCCCCTCCAGATTAGGTCATCTACCTCAAGAACAGTCCTCAAATCTCCTATTCTCTTTAACTATGTCGGCCAGTTTAAAACTGTGTATTGTCAGTATTCATTGCTGTAATTTTGATTCCTTGTTGTTTACCATTTCTTTTTCTAAATTGTTTTTATGTGGTTTATAACTTTCCCTTCATCTGTCTTTTAACTTTCTTTGTATGTCTTTCCAGTGTTCTTAATTTATTTCAACTGTTAAAATTATTGTTATAATTGCTAGCTATGCAGCGCTTTAGTCAATGTCAATGTGATAAACTGACTTGACTGTTATCAACAATGATGGCGGTGTCTTAGTAGTGTTATTTGAGCTTTAAGCCTGCTATGTCCTGTGCAAAGTGTTCTCTCACAGCTGAGACATCCTAGTCATCTGTGACCTTCTCTTCTGTGTAGTCCGTCTGTCCAGCTTTGCTTTTGCAATTTGAGCAAGTTTCCTTACTCTTCTTTCAAAGTGACTTCCTGTCCATCTTTTGAGTTTTCTTCTATCAGTACTCAAGTTTGTTTGAACACCTTCTGTCTTCCAGATCTTTTTTCTCCCTCTGTCTCTAAACATAAGTGCTGTCATCTACTCCTCCCCTGCAGCGTGCCTGCCAATTTTTGTTTACAACATAAAGAAAACGATCATGACAGACACTGGCTGCACTGGCTACACTGGCTTCAGACGTTGCAAGGCTGGATATTTGCATTGTGCAACTGGCAATAACAGAACTCAAATCTTATCTACAGCACAGTGAGAGACTCAGACCTCTCAGAAAATGTTGAAAGCCAGCACTGGTTTTCAACAGAAAACTCTCAGACAAAAACTTAAAAAAAAAAATTTCCAAATATGGCATCCAACTTTGACACACACAAATGGATTTTAGTCAATGTCTGTTTTGTTGCTAATTAAAGAATGGTCAAGCACTTCAAATATATCATACCAAACAGATTCTATTTCTAGCAATGGAAAATGATCACTGCTCCCATCACCCATTCGGACCTATGACAACATTCTTGCCATGCTAACAATTAGCTGGTAGCAAACTGACCCCTGGGGGCTTATCACTGATTGCCAGAGACAGTTCCTACATGGGACAGGAGGCTCTGTGCTACTGCCACTCATGTTCTGAATCTGTGCCTGCTTTACCGCTTTGATATGCTGTACAACCTCATTGCTGGATGCAATGGCGACAAATACAATATATAGTCTAACTATTTTCTTCAGATGATATTGGTATTCTTGGTTTAACCTTGAATATACCATTTGAAAGTTAAAATGTAATAATACTTATATAATGATGATTGTTTCTTTAAATGTGTCTATGCGACCTCAAAAGAAATATGAATGCAATAAATTCTTCAAATGTGCTGTATTTTTTAAGATGTGTGCAAAAATTTCTTTTTCCATACTTGCACATATCAAAAGAACTGCTTTCACTAAAAAGAAAAATAATAATGACTCACCAAACTACTTTTCCTGCTTTATAAAGGTCAACTTTTTTCTTTGTGAGAGGCATTGCAATCCAGTTTTATTTCATTCTTCGTAACTATAGTGAGTGCTATCAAAAAGAGAGGAATGTCAAATATGTGTGGTCAGCACAGCTCTGAGAGAAGGTTCCCTCACTAAGACACCAGAGCTGGTATGAGACCAGCAAGTGTGACATTTACTGAAAGTGAATCTAGGACATGGGTTCTTTAACATTTTCATTCTAAATGGCAATGTTAGGACCCAAATTCAACCACCATCTCTTTTCAGTTGAGGACTCTGAATATGACTTGAACATCAGACTATTTGACTCAGTCCAGTTTTCTAGGAAAATTGATGCTTTCATGCAACATTGTAATACTTTTAATGAATGAATAATGCTGATGAGTCTGTGTACTATTTTCTCAACTCATATTCCATACTTCATGTTGACTTCATAAAATATTATTGAGGAAAAGCCTGAGGTGGACATTGGGCTTTTCCTCAATAATATTTGATTGAGGATGATTTGCTTTTGGATGAGTATGGATGAGTAACACTACATTAAAAGAGATATACAACAAAATTCAAACGTCTGGCACAGCATAAGGTGAAGAGCTTGTCCCGTGAAGCCGATCATCATCGGTTGTTTGGAAATACTTAAGACTTAGGGCAAGTTATGTTAACCAAGAAGAAATCATATGCAAAGAGTGCAAAAGCAAAGAAACACAATTAACTTTTTCAACCGCCTGAAAACACACCATAAACTGTAGCATAATGAATGCATGAAGGCCAACGGTGCAGTGCAACAGTGCTAACGTGAACTGTCCAACATCAACTCAGACGTCCATAACAGCGAAGCCTGTACAGCCTGTCAGCATATCCATCCAGCTCACAAAGACGCAATGAAATCACCAACTCATTCACATTCAGTTTGGCCAAAGATTAGTGTCTACTCAACACGGTGAGCAAGGAAGGCTTCAGGAAAACACAAGATATGCTGTAAAGATATCTTGTGTTTTCCTACAAAAGATGTTATCCCCTCATGCAATTATTTTTCCAAAGTGGCAAAACCTGTGCTTTATACAAAACATTGTAGGGGAAATACAGAGGGATCTCACAGCTGTTGAGTTTTTGCTACGAGTTTCAATTTACAGGAATGCAGAAAAATGTAAACGTGAAAGCAGTGTCCTGTTGATTTAATTTTGCGTTAGGTTTTGGTACTTTTTTTAAAAATATTTTTTTTATTTTTCTTCTAAGAGATACACTGAATTTAGGTGAATGAGGAGGACCAAGTTTACTTTGACGCAAAGACTTGTACATTAGCATGAATGTCGCACAACATGAATGTTTATGTGACACTGCAATAAACACACTAAAATCAATGGATAATCATGACAAATAATCGTAATCTCAATACCGATCAAAATAATCGTGATAACCATTTTGGTCATAATTGTGCAGCCCTAGTTACACACAGCTATTTTAGGAATAACATAACTGTGTGAAAGAGAAAAAAAGGCTTGCAGCCATGACCCCATGACACTCGACCTTTGACCTTATGACAATGGTAGCCTCTTGCCCTTCTAGCCTTAATAGCCACCTACTGAACCGTGACATAAACAAAGCACTGGCGATGATGTAATGCCTGTGTGCATGAGTATGTGTGCAATGGTCAACACATATGTAAGTACAACTGGCAAAGGAAGCGAAGGGAGTGTAGCTGCAAAGAAAGATGAAGTTAATTTACTGATTGTTCAGTTTTTGTAGTGGGAAGTCAGAAGACTGTACACAAAAACAGTGGAATAAGAACCAAACTTTAGATGCATTGCTTTGTTAAAGCATAGAAACATGGAAACTGACACAAGGTCGTTGTGGGGTTAACACATGTTGGTCTAATTTAATGTAAAGGCTAGGGTTAGCTGGTGAAACTCGATCCTCAATCTGTCATTTGCCGTATTTTTTTTAAGACATTCAGATGTGTTCCTGGGATTTAGTTCCCATATTCTCAGACAAATACGCATTCACTGAAACATTTTCTATGAGAAACTGAATCATTTTGATTTTATCAAAGTTAGACAATGATTACATACTAAACATGGATTGCCACACATCATATTGCTGAGAGATCTGTTCCAACAATTTTTAGCTATTATCATTGTTATAAATGTCAGTGGGATTTTGAATCATACTTCTGGAACAGAACCATTTATAATGCCTAACAGTGCATTATCAGTTTATGCTTTTTGTTTATTGCCCTCAGATCCAAATACTGCTTCCACCCTTGTTTTTATCACACTAGAATACACTTAAGTCAACTCTGTCTATCACAGAGGGGGATGATAAAAGTAATCACAGTGCAATTCCAGTTCCTCTTCATCATTTGACCCATTCTAACCATTTATCAGAAACAGACAGACCCGTAGCAGAGGCCTTGGTCCAGTAATATCTTACATATCATAAATGTCTTTTGTAATGGTAAAAAGAAGACATGAAACAGGTGTGAGAGAACAAGAGCACAAGTGTAACAACAAAATGAAGGGTAAAATGGGATGAGAGAAGCTTGCTGGTCACTTTGACCTGAATCCATGAGGTCTTTACAGCACTGATAAAAACTTTGCTGATAAACGAGATTTTCCTACTACAGACACTTTGACCCACAGAACAACTGACAGGGACCATAACTCAAATACTGCTGACAGTTACCTAGTTTATAAGAAAAAAAGAACATAAGTGATACTGGCTGGAGAACTGATATTAAAATGAGAAATAAAAGAACGGTATTGGACACAATACAGCATACAGTCTTTCATGCATACACACAATTTTAGCACACACATAAAAAGTATAGTATGACAAAAAAAAAATGCACTGTGTTCCATTATGTTCCACATTGTCCTCAACCGTTTTACTTGTGGCTGATGTTTGCAGGGGGCTTCTACCATAAATTTTAAATCATAAATTGAAGCCAGGTAGTTCTTCAAATACTCAGTATATACATTAGTGCAAACAGGTGGCAGATCCTTTTCTAAAACTGTGTTTCTTTTAAATACAAGTAAAAACAAAAGTTTGTCAGTGAATGCAAGGACTGAGTCTACATGCATGTATTATACTACAGCTGTGCTGCTACATTAAAGTCTAGTGTCTGTCAATTATGGTTAGATAAAAAAGAGATGGCCGTGCTGTAGTTTCTTCCAACTAAGGACTTGAACAGAAGTACAGAAGTATTGTGTCTGAAAGCTGTCACTTAGCATTTCTCAGGGGTCAAGACAAGTTCCTTCCTTTCTTCTGAGTATTAATTTTATGTGTACTTAAGAATTCTAATTTTATTCAAGCAGTGAAAAGTATTACTTTTTGTTAAAGGACTTGTTTGACATTTTAGGAGACATGCTTCCTAAAGAAAGTTAGAGGAGTAGACTGATACCAAGATATAGGATACGTGTAATGAAACTACAACCAGAGGATGGTTAGCTTAGCTTCGCATGGAGGCTCTGTTCAAAAGTTAATAAAAAGCCACCTTCTGGCTTACAGTTACATAGATGTGTTAGTTTTGCACCAAAACAAATATTTAAATGAGGTACATGTGACCACTTCAAGAGCACTGACTTCCTGGAGTTTTCTTTTCTTTGTGAGTTTGCTAAACTCAGGATGGTATCAGACTATTCCTTTAACACTGATAAATAAATGTGCATTTTGCATGTTTACAAAAAAAAAAAAAATCTTTTTTTTTTTTTTTTTTTTTTTTAAACATATAATTTTTTTTTTTTTGTC
>VUQI01027473.1:47014-57684 GCA_015106735.1 Paratilapia polleni
ACCACATCCCAAAGGTGCTCTATTGGATTGAAATCTGGTGACTGTGGAGGCCATTTGAGTACAGTGAACTCACCGTCATGTTCAAGAAACCAGTTTGAGATGATTTGAGCTTTGTGACATGGTGTGTTATCCTCCTGGAAGCAGATGGTTACACTGTGGTCATAAAGGGATGGACATGGTCAGCAACAATACTCAGGTAGGCTGTGGTATTTAAACAATGCTCAGTTGGTACTAAGGGACCCAAAGTGTGCCAAGAAAATATCCCCCACACCATTACACCACTAACACCAGCCTGACCATTGATACAAAGCAGGAAGGATCTATGCTTTCATGCTGTTTATGCCCAATTCTGACCTTACAATCTGAGAGTTAAGTAAACTCAAAAGTAAACCTGAACTCAAAAGCACTGTGCATATAAAACACATGCAACAACAAAAAAACAGACCAAAGATGAGGTGTGGTTTTTGTACAAGGCTACAAGCCAGAAATGTGTAATATCATGGGGCTCAGAAAATGTAATACCATTGTACATCAAAATTGTATTTAACTGCAGTATTTGTATAAATATATCAAGTTACTTTCCACCACTGTTGGTCAATATTTGGAACTGCAAAAATTGTTGACTTAAAAACTGCCAAAGAAAACTGCCCCAGAGCACACAGAGGTTATTAATAATGCAGTAAAGGTTCATATGGTGTCTTTGAAGAAATAATATACAGCTGCCTAAAGATGAATCATGTGTCTGTCACTGAAGTATGACTCATGATCTAGTGGTAGAGTAAGTACAACACAACAATATTAGTAACTGTTGCATCTCACTTGTGATTGCACTGCTGACTGTGCTATGATGGCACAAAGGCCCTTTAAGCTTTTTGACGAGTTTTGTTTTAAAGATGTTCCCTTTGATAGTTTTAATTTTAAACAATTTAAAGCAAATATTTTCTGATTACCTTTTTATGGCCAAATTTTACAACCCTAAATATTAATTGAGATTGCACATTATTGTATTTAAAAATGAAATCTATGGTTATTTTAAGACAAATACCTATATCCTAAATAGGTTAAATATTTGAAGATGTATCGTGCTTCCTTTTCTCTGTCCTTGTTTTGAGCTTATTGTCTGTATTGCTTATATTGTGCATGTTTGTAACTCCAGCAATACTCTTTGTAGTTATTTACATATGTAATGTTTCTGTGAACAGTAATAATAATAACCATCATAAATTTAAGAGGGCAGAAATTTTGACTTGACATACCACAAATCTGTAACTAATAACATTACTGTTAACTTCAGTCCAATAAACCATGCAAGTGAGCCAACATGGATATTACAGCCCTAAAATTGAGACACCTAATTATAGTTACCACTTGCACCAGTACTCTTTCAACTATAACATGTCAAAATTACTAAACTATGAAAAACGCTACAATTTAATGAAAACAAAGAATAACATTCACCAAAAAATAAAAGCAATAGATAAATTTGCTCTTCATCACTTTCATTCAGTGGACATTAAAAAGTCAATTTTCTTAATCCCTTATCCAACATATGGTCACAGGAGGGGTCTGGAGCCTATCCCAGCTGTCATAGGGGAAGAGGCAGGTACACCCTGGACATGTCGCCGGTCCATCATAGGGCTAACAGAGAGACAGGGAGCCACATACTCACATATCCACACCTACAGCGAATTTAGAATCACCAATTAACCTAAAAAACACATCTGGACTGTGGGAGGAATCCGGGGTATAACGAGCCTGTTAATCCAAATTAAAAGACCATCTTTTTTTTTTTTTTTTAAAAGGAAGTCTTTAAATGAAACAGGGTCACAGGACATCACAAACATGGCCAAGTAAAAACTCACGATTGAGGCCGTTATATTAAAGATTTTATTAAACCAATTTCTTGCAGCTGAATTAGACTACAGGCGTGTTTGTAAGGAACCAATCAGTGCATGTTCCCGTCACAATTAGCTCAAAATAACCAGCTAACGAGATAAACCAACGAATGAACTGAATGAATAAAGACACAGAGCCTAAAGAGATAAAAGTTAAAGAGATCTTTGGTGAGGTGTGTAGGGGAATAAGAAGTGTGTGTTTATATAGTTGTTTAGCCATCCTGTATGGACCAGTTTGTGTTTCAGACCATGGGAGTGAGGACATTTGGGCTGATACTCACTTTTTCTTACCCCTTGAAAAGCATGTTTGAGCGTCAAGACTTGGTTTTACAGTTAGGTAATAGTAAACTTTAGGCACTCAGATGGGATGGTTAAGGTTAGGGTAGAGGGCTCAGGAAAGCGTTACGTCATGAATGTTCAAACAAAGACAGCCACACAAATGTGTGTGTGTCTTCCGCACAGATCTGTGTCACCTATCATCTTGGTAGCACCACTCACAGAGAAAAAGCAACAGACGTCAACAGTGACACGATTCAAAAAACACACATGCGACCCAACTCATTTCTTCACAAAACATGAAATACAGGTTTCAAGTTTTGAAACACTCATTTTGCGCTATTTTTACAGCATGGCCTTTAAAAGTAGCCCATTCAGACCTTTCAGTATCGCATCAGTCACTGTAGTCATCATCCAGAAAGGCTAATCTGTAGTACTGGCAAATGTCAGCCATAACTCAGTCCAACTTAGAAAATGTCACCATTTATTCATGAATGTTATGAATTTAATGAGGGACACGCAAAGATGATTCTTAGTATTCACACATGGCCTTACACCTGGTCACTGGTCGCATACATAGAGACAGACTACGGAGTGATACAACCAGAGGTTAGGGTGCGATTTTTTTTTTTTTTAATAGCCCAGCTAGAATAAAGGATGGGCAGTGTTAGATTGTCAGCCTGACAATAACAAAGATGGACAAGTGCCTGGTAAACAGATAAGGTCAGGACATCTGAGAGACAGACAGCTTCCTCCTCCAGCCCTTCCACATCTTCATCAGTTTTTTGGAGCTGTAGGACACAGTCTTCCACAAGCCTGGAGGAGACAGGAGCACATAGTGCACTGAATATTAACATCCACATTTAAAGAACACAGTTTTGCCATTAACCAGCTTCTAATACACAGTCTAAGGTTTAAAAACACACTGTTGAGATATTTAGATTGTAAAAATGAATATCTAATTAAAAGGTAAGAAGCAACACAATGCTTGAAGGCCATGGGATTCATTTAAAATGTTGGGAAAAAAGCTTATTGGCTTTCTTGCTGCAAGCTACGACAGTACACCCATATCTGCCCAATTATTTATTTTTTTTTTTTCATACTCTAGTTTCTGTGTAGATTAATCAAACAATATATAATATGTTAATTAGTGAGCTTTGGAGGTGCCGTTAGGCAGGTTGTTATCTTTGAAAAGAGCCAGTTTGACCAGTTCCCCATGTCCATCTTCACATGTAGCTAAACCATGCATCTAGCTGTAGTGTACAAATACGAAAGTTGTATTATTCTTTTCATCTAACTCAACAGGAAAATCCCCTGTATGTCATACTAATCTTTTAAGGGATCACAAACACTAAATCAAACTACACTAGCACAACATTTAGTATATAATATAGGATACACATAAGACTTCTTACCAGCTGTAGCAATGCCTTTGATACTTTGTGTTATACTGGAGGATTTCACAATAGATGAGATACCTGAGGAGGAATAAAAACAAGCTCAAACATGTAATTATAACACATTTAAATATCTGATCACTGCAATATGAGGGTATGACTTATGCTTGCTGGGAAGAATAAACTACTATCAAGGACATAATATAGATTTTTATTTTTTTGCTTTACACTTTCCTTCAATCTCATACTAGACAAGACTGAGATTATTGCTTAGTGATGTATTAAGAGTGTCTAATAACAACAATCCATTTATATGCCACAAACTTGGGACCATAAGGTGTTTTTTTTCTCCACGACCCATCTCTTCCTCCCTCACTGCCTCTGCTTATGCAAATGCTCCTCTAAAGAGAACTGAACCCATTTCTTCTGTACCTTGTTGCACAACTGCTCCACAGTCAGGGTCTTGAGCCACCTGGAGCAGGATCTCTTCCACATCCCGGTTTTTCCCTGGAGGATCAACCAGCTTTGTGATCCTTTGCTGGAGAGTACGGGGTAACGCCATCAGCTGGGTAAACTGGCCTTCTGGGCTTTTGTCGACCTTCATGAACACAAACAAAAATAAATTAACAGAGACATATACAGTTGGCTGAATATCAGCACAACTGTATCGCACTATTATTATCATCAGGAATGACTGTAAATATTTGTCATCTCTTGAAAGTCTTTGTATAGAATTTTTTTTTTAATGAATCTCAGTCAGTGGCAATCTCTGCAACTTTTTAATCTTAATAAATATTAGTAACTTGCCAATATTTGATCTCATATTAAATGTAAGTGTTGTTTTGCCCTTGGACACAATCAAGTAAAAAAATAAAATAAACAGGGCGATATGTCTCTGATGTGCTGCCATTAGACAAAAGATAAAAGCCATTTCTGGTTCAAAAATATTAGTCCTACTGTTACAGAAACTTTTGCCATTTACAGCTGTGAAGCTCAACATGAAATTTAGGAGTCAGTATAGTGCCTATTTTAATAAAAATTTTGTTTCTTATTTCATTTGAAATGTTTGACTTAAAATTACTTTCCTGGGATGACTTCAATAATTAAGAAGTACTAGGTTTATGATCTGATCCGGACGTTAATGGAAGCATATGTAGGCAATGGTGCTAAAGCTAATGGTAACGCAATATTATTGTAACTGGCAGTAACTTTTGTGTGCCACTAAAGGCAGTTACAGGGACTGCTACCTTGTCACCATGTGTCATGCATTTATTTTTTGTTGATGTGTGCCGTGTTTACACTGTGTGTTTTTGTGTGGTGTGTTTACACTGCCCAACTCCCCAAGTAACAGTTGAGTGAAAAAGATATCACACACACAAACAGATACACATTTCCTGGCTCTTAACTGCTTTTCCTATCCACTTGTTATTCCAGGGCAGCGTAACGTCTCAGGTATTCAGTGTTTCCTTGGTATAACAGGGAGTGGTTGCAGCAGTTAAAAAGAACACCAATAAGATTGCAGAGGAATGTGTACTCATGACATTTACTGAGTGGACACAAAGTTTCCACATTGTACAAGTTAATACTGTATGTAAAATAAAAGGGCAGAGTACAGAGAAGTCAGTCAGTCAAAACTACTTAGAAAATCCATTTGCCTATTTCACAGAAAAGGCACGACAAGTGGATAATTTCACTTTCTAAAAGACACAAAAGCAGTTTAATTTATTAAAGGAGATGGATAATAAATTTAATTAATTTATTATCCATCTCCTCTGTCTTTCTGGAAATCTCTGTAGCTATTTTTTCAAGGCTTTAGTTTTGAGCTTTAGTTTATTCAGCTGACACTTTGTAGAAGCACACAATGTCCAAACTGAGCTGTGCTGCTCAAATTTCAGAGCAATATTAAAAGGAAATGTGTATTCCTCTGCTGTCTATTTACCATATCATACCTCAAGTTTTCCTTGTTGAGGCTTGTAGACCACTTGAGGGCAGTCTCTTAAGATGTTACTATACAAAATCCTGAAGTGTTGAATGTTGTCTTTGACAATATTGGCCACCTTGGACTTATCTTCTCCAAACACCATCCTAAAATCCCCTTCAGATGAGCAGACGAGGTCCAAAGAGGAAGACAAAACATCAGGTTGTCCAAGTCAAGTGTAATACAAAATATTTGCCATGTTATTTCCTTTCATTTTTTAAGCACCAAAGACATTTCTGAGATATTGAACGTCTTCTGATGTTTAGTTTCCTGTGTTAAATTCTCAGTAGTGGTAAAACAGTCATTAGTACACTCATAATGATCTCCCACCACAACTCGGGGAATCTATACACTCTCTTTGTAAGCACTCTCTTAGCTTTAAGACATTTAAAGTGTCAAGACAAGGGTAACGATTATTCACTTCATACTATTTCACTGTATTTCATCAGAAAAATTAAACTAAGTTTAATCATATAACAGCCAATTATGTTGGAGCCTTCTGTACAAGCAGCACAGGGAGAATGTATTTGAAGAAATATTCCAAGTTTTTTAAACTACAAAAGCCGGAGCATTGCAAAGAAATCTACTGGCTTGGATATTAATACCTCTGTGGACTTTGAATAACAGAAGTAAGACATATATATGTGTGCATATGGGAGAAAAACTTCAAAAGAGAAATTATCTTATTCAGATCTAAATCTACAATATGAAAGTAAGTATGAAAGCATGTAATGAAAGGTCTGTGTGGTTATATAAATCTACTTACCAGCATAAGAAAGACCAGCTATCTGCAGGAAAAGGTCTTCCTCAGTGAAGCTCTCTGGCAGCATGAGGAAAGATGCAGTTACAGCACTCTTCAGATTGGCAACCAGGGCAGCGCGGAGCTTTCCGCTCTCACTCTGCACCAGCATTTTCACCTACACACACACACACACACACAGTACATTAGCATGTATCCATACATTTTCAGCAAAGGCTGAAAGGTTTTGAGTGATTGGGTATTTTTAAATCAGTACAGCCAAATTGGATGCAATGAAAAGATTGTTCTAAACCCTGTTTGAAAACAAAAGTGCCATTGCATGTTATTTCCAGAATTATTATCTAAAGGCAAGAACACAATAATTTGCCTAATAAATATCTGCACAGTAAAATAATCAGCACAGGTTGCCTGAAGGTTCAGTAATAGTCCAATCTGGATACCAACCGGTTTGTGAAGGCGTCCAGCTACATACATGGTCTTCCAGTGTATAAGGTCATCAATCAGAGAGTCTGAACTTATCACTCCATATTTGATTATCTGAAAAGAGGATGAGAAATATGCAGTTAATACATTAAAACCACAAATACCTCTTAAAATAAGTACAGATCTTAACATGCTTGCATCACCATAAATAAGTGAATGATCTCGGATTCAAAAATGCATTTTATAGGTAGTCATCAGCTAAACACTGATCCTACAAACAAAGTGCAGATCAAACTTTCAAAGCAACACAAAAACCATCACTGCTTTGACAAATTCACAGGTCATATGAGGAGTTCTCAGAGCAGAACACCTTAGTTTCTTCATGGTGCACACATTCAGGAAAAAAGAAAGCAAAACACTTTCAGACATGTTCAGGTTTACGAGGATCTAGCTATTTACCCTGCCATCCACAGGCACCAGTGTGTTGTAGTACACTGAAGCGCCATGATCATTTTGTATGGAGCTGATCATCGTGGGACCAAGCAGTTTGAGGATGGAGTAGTGTTTGCGATTCTGCAGCAGATTCATGGTGTGCCACGTCACTGGGTCTTCCACCGCAAACACAAAGTCCAGCATGTTCTTCTGCATATATCAGAGGACAACAGAGCATTGGATATTGCATTTCAAAGAATGAACTATGGCACAGCTTCAAACTGTCTGAATAAGGGGAGTATATCAATACTGTTGGTCAACTTTCACAGGTATCACAGTGTGATTATGTGATTACACTGCGACAGTAAAGCTCTGCTGTCCAAATTATTCATCTGTGTTATATGTGGTAACATATATTGTGTACAAATATGTTAGAAATCATAGAATGAGCCATAGTTACACATGTGCAAAGAGATGTGACTGATGAAATGCACAATTGCGGAGTTTACTACACTAAAAGCAACTTGCTTATTTAATGTTGAAATTTTTTTAACAGACTGTTGGACGATAGATATTTGGAGTACTGCAATGCACTGTGTATCTGTATCAGGAGAAAATACTGATAACATCACTTCGACATATCCATATTACTATAGTGATATGACTTCAGCCCCATTCATGTACAAATAATGAGTCCCAACAATATGCACATGTCCACTGTTATGTGTGTGTGTGTGTGTGTGTGTGTGTGTGTGAGTACAAGAAATACAGCAGGGTAGATGTCTCAATTTTGTAAAGCAGAAATGCTACAAAGAGGATGTTGTACAGTTAACTTACACAGTGAAAATATGTGAAGTATTATACACAGTATACAGCCTATGCTTACAATGCAGGTTCGATGCCATGAGTACTGTTGTTGTGTCTCTTACCCCCATTTGACCTTGGCTGGTCCCATGCTGTTTAAAAACGCCGGACCCGTAGGCAAACGCTAAGCTGATGTCCTGAGGAAACTGTGACAATATTCTTCTGTAAAGCACGCCGGTGTTGTGCAAAGCTGGAAGAGTCATTTTGCACTAGCCGAGACACCTGTCCAGCAATAACACGAGCTGGTTAGCGGCGGGAAAGCTGATCAACTAAGGCGTGAAATGAAAAATCGGCTTCATAAAATATGAGAGGCATCTCAGACGGAAGGGTTCAGTGGCACTAAGGACGACCACGACCACTGAACAGGTTTAAAACCACCTGTTTCATCGTTAAACGTCCATCATGTCATTTTAGGTCAGCTGTGTTTGATAGTCGACTAAAATAAGCGTCACAGACTCCGCTGCGGCCCGTGGGCTGACGGGAAATGGAGTTGGTGATAGAAGGTAAGCAACCAGAGGCGTTAAACACGCGTAAAACACATTTGTTGAATATTTAGCACATATACTTGTATATTACGACGTATTACTATAGTTTACTACTTGGAAAACAATTTGAAGAAGACTGAACTGCTCTGCATTTAGCCAGCAGAGGGCAGTTTTCCATTACGTTTAGCAGGAGGGAATGAGGTCATGCTAATTTGGTATGTAGAGTTATGATTTTTTTTTATTATTATTTACAATGGTAAAGATCTTCAACAGTCATTAATGCATACACAGTCAAATCAAGAAGTCGTGAACAGAGCCAGGGCAAGTTCTCATATAAAAACATTAAACATAGACCACAAATACAAAGTCCTGACAGCTTTCTTATTTTTGAATCAGAGATGGTTTTAATGTAATTAAATCTATTAGTTTAATGGATTACTTAACTTTTCAAAAATGATAAATAAAGGTTTCAATGACAAAAACTGGCTTTGTGGATATGGTACATTACTAGAATAATTGGAAGACCGATTAGATGTAGTTCTGTCTGGTTTTTTGTTCTTATTATTGTGGAAACCAAACACTACATTTCTCCAACAAAGAGAAAATTCAGTCAGTGTTATCAATAATGTATCCAGATAAATCTTTCCAAAATTTAACAGAGCAGGGACATTCACAGAGCAGGTACGCCAGCATCTGTGGATACATATGACATAATGAACAGTTAAAACATATGTCTTCGTTAAATTTACAGAAATAGTAGTTAACAGGATAATATTTGTGTATCATTTTGATTGAAACATCCCTCACTTTATTAGTAATGGGCCCTTCACATACAATGCGACAATGGCATTCGCTGCGCTCTGCAACCCATACTTTTTCCCACTGCGTCGAGCAAAGAACAGCGTGGCGCAAACACGCTGGCAGGGGAGCACTCGTGCTTGCCTCGGTGGGGTGTAACCAATAAAAGCGCAGAACGACAGGGAGCAGGCGCACATAGTACATGTAAAGACCATGAGTGGCCCCAAAAAATAACATAAGGCCCTTTCACATAGAAATCATGTTTGCGTCCGTTTGCGTAGGTATTTTTTATGCAGAGCCTATGCAACCAGTGCATACATGCTTGTGTGCAGTCCTCCAAAAAAACAACATTTTGGATGACGCTGTGCGTAGGTGGAATGCTGATTGGCTGAAAAGTCGGTCAGAACAAGGAAGAGAGCAACGGATGAGTTCACCACAAACTGGAGAAGTGCGAGAAAATATCAAAGATCCAAAAAATGCAACATGAGAAGCACAGATAGAGGCTTGAGTGAACACTTTTCATTGTTTTTAACACTCGGTTTAACTTAACTCTTGAACTTATCTCTTTGTTATAACGTCACTCTTCTTCATGGCTGGCAAGAACCGACAACCATATACAGTTTAAAAGATGGTTGTAGCTTCCAGGTCGGAAAAATGAAGCCAATGTGGAAGTGCCTTAAACCTGCATTCTGTCTGAAGGCCACCAGATGGCAATAGCTGTAGTTGTAAAAAGACTTGTGGTCCAGTAGAAGTCTATGGGAAAACCGCTCTCTATTTTGACCTCTGTAAACAATTTCCCGCTGAGTTTATGGGCTCAGTCACTCATTTTGGGTCATATTGAATAAAAAAATTAAGTTTATTTTTTAAATCTTGGTCATACTATGTTTCAAAATGGAGGATTATTTGTGGTATGAAACCGCATGCTCATTGGCTAACGAGCACGCGGTTTCACAGTCAGACCCGCCCCTCCTCCTCACATCCATTTTTTTGCAAGATGGTTACGGCTGAAAACGCTCATCTCAAGGTTTCAAAACAGGACTTCAGAAACCAGTGGGTGATGTCATGGTAGCTACGTCCATCTTTTATACTGTCCATGCCAACAACAGCACCAGCAAGAGTAGCTCTGTTTGTGACACTAGCCCCTACAGATCTGGGACTTACCTTCACCATTTTTTTTCACCAGTATTGCAGAAATCTGATTTCTTGCAGAGTAAAAGTTTCAGTGGTTATGAGTGTGCTAAGCATAAATGAAATAAATAAAAAAAAAAAACAAAAAAAAAAAAAAAAACAAATTAAAAAAAAAACAAAAAAAAAAAAAAAAAAAACAAAATATAAAAAAAAAAAAAAATTCTGTCTCAGTTT
>VUQI01027474.1:0-36806 GCA_015106735.1 Paratilapia polleni
CCAGTTTGGATTTGGGAGACAGACACCCTCTCTACTTTTAAGATTAGGCTTAAAACTTTCCTTTTTGATAGAGTTTATAGTTAGGGCTGGATCAGGTGACCCTGAACCATCCCCTAGTTACGCTGCCTAGGGCTAGGCTGCTGGAGACTTCCCATGATGCACTTTCCTCTTCCTCACTTCCTTTCACTCTCCATGTGTTTATACACCACTTGCATTTAATCATTAGTGATTATTAAACTCTGTCTCTCTCCCATAGTGTGTCTTTTGTCCTGTCTCCCTCTGCTCTCTTCTGTTTCTCCTCACCCCCAACCGGTCGCGGCAGATGGCTGCCCCTCCCTGAGCCTGGTTCTGCCGGAGGTTTCTTCCTGTTAAAAGGGAGTTTTTTCTTCCCACTGTTGCCAAGTGCTTGCTCATAGGGGGTCGTCTGACTATTGGGGTTTTCTGTCTAATATTGTAGGGTCTTTATGTTAAAATATAAGTGCCTTGAGGCAACTGTTGTTCTGATTTGGCGCTATATAAATAAAATTGAATTGAATTGAAATAAGGAAAATAACTGGATGTTTCTTGCTAGAATGACCTTGGGGCTTTTTAAAAATGCACAGAACCTTGCACCTTTAGCGTTTTCCCTAAGCACTAAATATTATCAACGCAGGTGTTCATCATTTGAAAGATGATCCAGCCAGATCTTTCATTCTGGTTGGATCATGGATCAGCCTATTCAAGGTGTAGAATGACTCCAACTGTCATGTTGAATAAGGACCTGAATAAATAAATGCAGACATATGCTGAGGGTAATGCTACTGATGTTTAATTGTATTTACTCATAGAGCTGTGACCCTCCTCCCTCGCAGTTAAAAATAATCAGGAAGCTAAACATGGAACCACATCTCGACCTTTTCCAACAACACGCAGGCGCATGTTGTGCAGCTTAGCTCAGATTAAAGGTTAATTACATTAATCAGGGCCAATATTTAATATAGAAAAAGTTCATTATATTTACACAAACATGCATGCAACGAAACACAAGCAGCTACGCATGTCTCAACAAATTAAATCCAAATCTGTGTTTATTGAGACATCCATCAGCATTTCTCAGTTCCTGCTAAAGGCAGAGATCTGATTTGCATAAAAAGTGACATGGTGTCCCCCCCAACCTGGATCATAATTCTCAGTCATGCAGAACATGACTAAATGTGGACATTTGCAGCTCCCCCTGCTGCAAAGTATTTCACATTAAAAAGGGTGTCAATTACTAACCTGCAGCATTTAATGTATGCAAGACTTATCGGGGCACTTCAAAAGAAAATATTGTTTCCTTTTAAATTGTCCCCTCCTTTTTACTTGGCTCCATTTCTCTGCTGACAGCTGGACTTACTTCGCAGCTTCACATTTTACATGAAGCCTGAGAGGAGTTCAATAAAATGTCAGGGCTTTTCAATCTTTTATCTCTGAAATGTCAACAGTTGAGAAAATATGAAAAGCAGCCTTGTTGAAACACTCTTATTTTTATCTGAAGAGTCTGAGACTCTGCTCGGAGGATTTTCTCAGCCTTTGGAGAAGGTTGTAATCCTTTGACTGATCTAAAAAGCTTCAGTCCTCCAAACTGGAGATATGAAGCTTTACTGGACAGTTAACAGAAATTTGATATACACGGATGTGTAGGACACAGTATTTGTGGTATTTTTATTTCTGGTGTATGGAGATAAATAGCTTTTGGTCATATGTGTTTGTGCAAACGGTGGCTGTTTCCATGGCAGTGCATGACTGACAGGTGAGAGCAAATGTTGCTGCGATACAAGCAGAAACTTCACTGACAGGATAATTTAATGTGTTTTCTCAAATAATGTTGGAATCTTGAAGGACATTCAAAGCTCTTCCTTGGATGTTGGCTGCCTTTTGTTCTGTTCTGTGTCAAGATGATCCCACACTGCTTCAATAATGTTGAGGTCCGGGCTCTGGGGAGGCCAATCCATGACTGATAGTATTCCATTCTGTGTTATTCTATCCATGTATGCTTTTATTGCACTGGCAGTATGTTTTGGATCACTGATTCATTTTTCAGCATGACAAATGCTTTCCAAATGGTATTGCATGGTGGATCAGAATCTGACGGTACATTTCTGCTGGAAATGTTCAAATTTAGCAATGATAGGATGTGGTCGGTTTCCTCCTCAGGCTCCGAGTTGGTGAAAGTATTGACAGTTTCCGTCAGGATCTTCAAAGTGGATTGCATGAAGTTTTTAATCAGTGTTTCTGGATTGTCTGTCTTATGTCGGGGATGCCTGAAAAAGTTGTCTCGCATTCTTCTTGTTTGTATGTCGAGGACTGTTTATTTCAATGATTTGTTTTCAGTCTTTAGAATTTCCATCTGCACCGTTATTGCTGACATGGAAGATCTGAGTTCGGCGTTGTCCTTTTGGAGATCGGCTTACTATGCTATATATATATATATATATATATATATATATATATATATATATATATATATATATATATATATATACACTGGAGCAAAAGAGGGTTACAAAGCAATGTAACCCTCAAGTAAAAAAAAAAAACCGAACAATTAATGCTTTAAATAAGCCAGGAATTGTGATATAAGGCTTAAAAGAACAGGAAAACACCCTCTTATTTTCAGTAACCACAGACACATGCACACATTCGCTTTCTCTTTCCCTGTGTGTGAGCCTTTCCCTCTCTACCCCCACCATACCCTTACCTTTTTTTGGATGATGATATGGGGGACCCAGATGTTACATTTCACTGGCCAATGGTGAGGAGAGAGGGGCTGGATTGGTGTGCACTCCTGATGCCCCTTCTTTTAAAAACGGCTGAGCTCCTGTCTCCAACTCAGCAACTCAACTCACAAGAAGGAGCAGAGGCTAGAGTCTGCCCAAACAGCAGCCTCACTCACACCTGAGGACCTCAAGTGGCAACGCTCAGCTGAGAGCTGAATTAGCTCGTATCGATGCTGTAGAAAGTAATCTCTAACAGAAAGCGTCAGCACAATGTTGGGATTAAATAAAGTGGCACTCCTGCTGTCTTTCCTGGCCTCGGTGGCTCTGGGCCAAGGTAAGTGAAGACTGATGATTAAACTGCTTAAGTGTTATTATTAAATTTAAAAATCGAATAACAAAATCCCCAGAAACTGTTGTAACTACAGATTTGCCAACAAAATGATGCGCAAAAAATGCAAATGTTAAGATGAACCTTGTATGGATTTGAGCAATTTTTCAGCTCCCATGTCATAATCACGTGAGAAATAAGAGCCAGTTTATGACTACTAACATATGTGCAACACAACTGACAGGAGCTGTAGAGTTTTTTAAGTTGACGGCATTTTCCTAAGGATGTCAGAGCAGGATGCTGGAAGAAATTGGACAAATGTCTGGAGATGAGCTCATATGATAAGAGTAGTGCGTAATGTGTGTGTGTGTGTGTGTGTGTGTGTGTGTGTCTACTTGATTTACTCATGTTGTGGGGACATTAATCTGTGTTCAGTGTCACCCTCCTCCCTTCTGAGGACATATTTCATATTGTCCATAATGTAAATCATAAAATGCTATGAATAAGACTCAATTTAAGGTTTAAGGTTTAGGCAAGTAGAACTTATGGCTAGAACATTTCTCCAGCAGATGAATGTAAGTCAAAGTAACATCCTTTGAAGTGATGGAAAAATGTGCGATAAGATTGCCTCATTACCTCTTTATCTCTAAATTTCTAATGTTAGGACACCAGCATGTTTCACCACAGTGATTAACAACACATGGAGATGGAGTGGGAGGTTAAGGAGAGGAGGTCATGAATACTTTCCCTGTAGTTTAATAACAAAAAAGTCTTTTTGATGACAGCAGAAGTGGTGGCACATCCTTTGTTTTCATCATCACAAACTTTAGAGCATTAGCCACCACCATCAGCAAACAGAAGGCCTCTTTATCAAAAATGTGTCTGACTTTTATTATTTGACCAAGAGCTAGGTCAAGATTATAGTTTTTAGCACTAGTTTCCTAATTTAACTCACAGTTTTTAACGTTGGTTAAGCTTCAGTTATCTACAGACATTAGCACGACACAGTTGTTCCACATTATAAGTTTTTCCCAGCAAAATTCACTCTTATCATCCACTGAAAGTTTGCCATTCTTCCTGAATGACACCAGTAGCAGCACTTTTTCCAAAGCTGTCACTTTCTGTGCGCTTTACAGCTGCTTCACATTAACTTTTTTTTTTTTCAAAGTGAGGGAGCTGGCAGTTCATAAAAGCAAATGAGTGTGAATACACCTTAATAGTCTCCATGTCTTGTTGGGCCGTTGAGTCGTAAACCCAGTCTTGTGCAAGCGGCTTTGTGCCATTTACTGATGAGTATATCACAAGATTAGAGGCCAGTGAAAGTAAATGTATAAATGGTGATTCACATTGACTCTGATTGAGCAGAACACGCCGACCTTAAAATGGATTGTAAAATTTTTACGTCTCATGCCACGCTCCTTTAGCGGTACATCCACATCTTTCAGTAATGTGGTGCATTTTGTCCTTATTTCACCCTCTAACACAGTGCAGTCGCTAAAGATATAAAACCAGTCACCTTGGAAACAAGGTGCAATAATCACAAACCCAGTGGCCCACTTTTCCACCTGCTGGATTTGTGGATTTCGGCTAAATGACAAAATGGAATAAAAACAGGAATAAGAGCACAGGTAAAATTACTTTCCCGCCCTCTTTTTCCACCGTCAAATTGGCCAGCATTTCACTCTTTCCTTTTCACTTTTTGATGACCATCTCAGCCCTCTTAACTGCATTCAGTCCACCACTAAAGTAATGACTGCATGTCTCCATCTGTCCGCTTGTCTTCATCTGTTTGCCTTTTGTTTCTAATCTGTCTCCCTCAGGTATTTCCTCACAAATATTTTCTCCACCTTTCTCCCTTCTGTCTTTCCCTCAATCAAACTCCCTCCTTCACCTTTCTCTACCCATTTCTCCCCTATCCTACTCCACCAAACACTCTCTCCTCACCTTGTTTCTCAGTCACTCTCTCCACACACCTTAGAGCTTAGAGGTTTATGAGCTGTTTTTCTATTTAAAGTTGGCAGCTGCTGCTGAATGCCCACTGTAACTCAGAGGGGAACACAGTGGTATTACCACCTCCGGGTGTAAATCTTTCTCTTCTCTTCTCTTCTCTTCTCTTCTCTTCTCTTCTCTTCTCTTCTCTTCTCTTCTCTTCTCTTCTCTTCTCTTCTCTGCATAATTTTCAGGCAAAGCCAAAATAGTTGGTGAGTAACTGGAGGGCTGTTGTGAGTCAGACACAGGGGCTAGTTCTCCAGATGCTGACCACTGTCTGCTATAAAACACAGAGCTGTCTGGCCAGCTGACTTTAATGACTGACACAGAGATTATAATGGATCAAACAAAAAGGCGCAAATTCCCATTAATGACATCCTGGAAGCCATACCACATCTTTCTACTCATGTGTACACACATAAGAAGAGATGCCAAGAAAGACTAATCAGCTGCTTTTAATTTTCAGCTTCTGGCTCAGTACCTGTGCACAGGTGCAGAAGTTCAAGGAAGGACTTCCAGATATTTTTTTAGACTGCAATTCAACACTGCCCGACTGTTTTTAATAGTATCAAGGAAACAATGCCTTGTTCCACAAATACCTTACTTTAAATACACAAATCCTCTGTTATACTTATGTAAATCCTTAAATCATGTGGTTGATTTCCATCATTGGTTAATGTCACGGACAAAACTGCTGTTTATAAGCTTTGAGAGACTTTTGAGAATAAGGAACTTTGGAGTAAAGACAGAGATAGACACTGAGAGAAAGAGCAGACTTCTCTGAAACCACACACACCTCAGCTAAGGAGCTAGCCAAACACATAAACAGCTTCCAGATGACATGGCAAACTGATCATCACATACACAGGCCCACACACACAATACATACACAGTTCATGCATGGAATACCTCTGTTTTTAACTTAATTCAAGCACTTCTGTGACAGCTCCTGCCGCACACACTCATAAGCCTGAGCCCAAGCTACATCAACAAATAATGCACAGCCCCATTCTTTGAGTGAGCTTAGCTTTGTCCAGTAGGTTATGTAACATGAGGAGAGAGGCTGGTGTTTTCACATCTTCTCCTTCTTGTAGTGATCTGGAATATTATAAACAGGATCCAGACCTTCTATTTAAGCCTCGTCTGTCTGCCAACATACATCTGGCACAATCATACCTCCCAAATATGACTGAAACCGTTTTGGGTGCAACTTCATAAAGTCCTCCATTTTCCCTCAATTCTTCAATTCAGCAGCATTTTTATTAGATTTTGGCAAAGGTGGAAAATTCTCACTCAGAAAGTGAAGGAGAGCGAGGCTGTCCTTTACAAAGGCACCGGTGCTTATTAATAGAAGATTTGCCTTTGTACAGCCAGGATATAAGTGAACCGGCTGTATTTCAGGATGAACCACTGTGACGTAAATCATTAAATCCAAATCTACTTCTCTAAAATAAGACTTGCAGTTGTCACAACAGACTCATGGTGGATAAAGAGGACAATGGATGCAGTGCTGGATGAAAAGTAATCCAGTAGCTATGTTTCAGACATATAACTGACATTGCTTGGTATTCAGGAACTTACCGTGTTGCTATATGTGGAAAAGGATGCAGGTCTATCCTAACACATCAGTGCAACTATCTTGTTACCTTGTCCATGGTTTATGAGGGTCACAGTGAGCTTGGCTAAAGCCGCTAGAGACCTTTGTCACTTGAGCATAAACATATTTCATTTTGAAATGACTAATGCAGTTGTTTCTGAGAGGGCAGCCTCTCATTTCAACCAAACCACAGCTATTTCCTAAATCTAGCCATGTAATCTAAACAAAGCTAAACCACAGAGCTATCATGTCATAAAAGAGGTTTATTGTTCAGCAATGATTTGACAAGCGCCCCAATGGGCCGTCTAACCAGAAAATCAGAAACAACATACACAAAATTTTGGTTGTGTGACAGTAGCTGCAAAAAGCCAAAAGTGTAAAGACACAAGGAGCACATGAACAAGATATAGTGTACCAGTGAGTCCCTTTAGGGTGTATTTTTCTAAAGGGTAAAGAGGAAATCATAAGTTCTAACCTTGGTCCTGTTGGCATGAAAAACGTGTGTTACTTGCTTCTTGATGAGGTAAATTCGCTCACATACCAGCCGCATGAAGCAGTGCCCCAATAAAACCGTCCAGCGTTTAAAATTCATAAAGTGTTAACATGCCCCTCAAAAGCACAATAAGCTCTGTGAGTGCGCCATGGGAGCCAAGCCAGTTCATCCCTGCCATAACTGAGGTCACTACCCCAACGTTTGCCTTCTCCTGTAGCTAATCTGGGTTTCCTCTTTCTGCTTTCTAAAACCATTAGTCACCCCATAAAACCCAAAGAATTGTTTGCTATTTCATTTTCATCATTATCAAACATCTTGAATTGATAATCACACGGTTCTGCTGTGAATTCCCTTTGCTCTCGTGTGAAAAGGAGAGAAAATTGTTATGTAACAAAAGCAGGGATATAGTTTTGGAACTTCTTGGAAATAAGATGCACTTCAGAGTGGGGAGGGTTATTAATTAGCCACAAGAGTGGAAGTCAGTTTTAATTAAGTGAAACAAAAGGCTTCTTTGTGTATGTTCTCCAATAAATTCTTAAGGGAATAATAGAGCATGCACTGGGTAAACAGTTAAAAAATTATGATTTTTGAACATCAACAGAGATTGGCCAGTAAGAAAACTGTGCTTTAAGTACTTTCAAAATGTAATCAGGACAGACACATAATTTGGGAGACAAAAGGAAAATTGTGGAAAAAAATTTGAATTGATTTACTAAACTAAATCTGCAGGCAGAGCCACATCTGCTCACCAGATCAGTGTGAAAGCATTTGCTTCTGTTTATCAAGTCATTCCAGTGTATCAGCGAGTCAAAGTCGATCTGGAAACTTATCAATGGTTTTTAAAGCCAAGGCATTAAAAAAAAAGAAAAAAAAAAGAAAATCAACAACCATGAAGGTCAGCTGACAGTCTACATTACCCTAAAATGTAAAGTCGGTGTGTGTTCTGTTGAGCTGCTATCCTTCTTTTGGTAAATCTATCAAAACCATCAAGGCTTGAAAAGAAATGTGCTGGCATGAAAATAAAGACTTGAAGTGAGCTGTAAAACCAGCAGGGACTGGGATCGATACTGGTCTCTGTGCTGGGCGTCTCTGCTCGTAAACTCAGCAGTGTCTCTCCCAAAGTCCTGAGTGCTTGCACATATTATGCACACACACACACACACACGCAAACACACACACACACACACACATTGAGGCAACATAGGCTACTTTTTGTTTCTGTCAAGGACTATGACATTTATTTTTTCCGCATGGCCCAAGTGAAACTCTGAGAAGAAATGTCAAGCAAACAACTGACGTTTTTGAAAACATAAAAAATTTGTACCGTAGGAAAATGAATCATTGCACATCAAAGCATGCATGAAAATGTCACGGTGCACTCTTAATAAGTCAAAGAGACGGAATTACAATGAATGCCAGCTTCAATATCTTTCTTTTTATAAAGGGGCAGTATTTGCTTTCTGTCTACACCCACTGTTGTGTATATGAACACATGCATTAAAAAGAAGATGATGTAAGACTGACTTAGTGATATAGGCATGCAGTGTGTGCAAAACGTGTATACAATACTGTATAGTCATATATCCTTCTGATAAAAAAAAAAAAAGGCATGAAATTGCTGCCTATATGTATGTGTTTGAGTGCAAGACAGAGGTGATGGAACAAGTGAAGTTTTCCTGCTCGGCCGCGGCATAGAGTAACAGATGACTCTGCATGCACTGATTTGTCTCAGCTGGAGCTTGATTAGCATCCTCAACAGTGGCTGCTTGTTGATGGATCAAGAGGAGTAGGACAGAAGAGAACAACAAGTGCTGAAGAATGAAAAGATGCATGACAAGGTTTACCGGGGGAGATGACAGATGGAGAGGATGTTTGAAAGAAGGGGTTAGAGGCTGCGGCTGCTGAAGAACAGCTATGATAAAGGAGCAGATAGAGAGGAGGGAGAGGGGAAATATATGAAGAAAGAAGAGTGATGGATAGACACAGTTGAAAGCTTACATTAGAGAGAAAGAAAAAGGAATAAATCTTCAGTTTGTTGCCATTTTAGCAGAAAGTCTTCTCGCCTTGAAGAAAGAGCAAAATGTGCTCAGACTGCATGTGCTTGCACGTGTGTGCATACAAATATTGGAATAACTCTCAGCAACTGTTCAACACACAAACACACACATTGAAAACTTGACATGATATATTAACAGTGTTAATTAAGCAAACAAGTATACATCTTTTAAAAAAAGATGTATACTTGTGTTTGTATACTATACTCATGTATTCAACTGAGACTTCTAAAATCAGGCTTCTCGGGAAATAAGTAGAGAACTTTATAAATCAAGCACATAAACTTGCAGGTCTAAGCTTGCTCTATACCCAGCTGTTTTCTTGTGTGTGCACAGGATCTGTGAGGACCGGGAGCCAGTCAGACAGGAGCAGGAGAGTGGCTCTCAACACATACACTGACTCACAGACAACAGGTACCGGAGGGAGATTGAGAGCTAATTGTCTGGCAGAAGTTTTCAAACTGTGAGAGGTTAAGCATCAGCTGAAAGTGAAAGTGCATGCCAGTATCCCTGCCAGTATTGTAAAAATATCAGTAAGTTTGTTACTGCATTTTGACTTGTTGATTTAGCAGGCTTATTCACGGCTGTGACTCAGACTTTAAGGATTCAAGGTAAATCCTTTAGTGCCTGACAAAAGCAATTTGCCTCAAAGATTTTACTCCTTCACAGAGTCGTAACTCAGCCAACTTCAAACTCACAGGCATAATTTTAGACTCAGTGTGTCTTGTCTTTCTATGGTGTCCATTGCTTATAAAAATACATCTGCTTGGAAATAATAGAAAAAAGATGCTCCTTTTAACTCTGCCTGAGATTCATCATGTTTTTAAGTTTTCCTCAGAATCAAAGTAATCCAGTGATGTTGTCTAGACATCCTTGGCCTCAATGCTAACAGTTAATTATGGATACTTTTAACAATGGCGTAATGTAAACAAATAAAGACAGGGCTCAAGTGAGGGCCCACAGCTAACTAAAAATCCCTCAATACAGCATAATAATTCCTGTTTGCATCCCCTAAAGTCCTGTTGTTATGGAAACTGTGTCTCTGGTTAATGAAGTAAAAGAAAGAGTAGGAGTTTCAAAAAATATAATCATGTATGGGGATGGGGTTGTCTTGGGGCTCAGTGTGGTCATCCTGTATCACAATTATTTCAGCAGTTATCAAGAACAGATGTAGATGTGACGCTGAAAAGGCCTTCCTGTACAAAAGACAAATGGCTATGATGTTTTCCTCACCATTCTCTATTGATTAATTCATTCATTCATTAATTGATTAGCTGGGAGGACCTTCTGTCTGTTCCAGTCAGCTTTCTGAGATGTGAACAGCTTCATACCACAAGATTAATAAAATTAAGAGCCTTTTCATCAACGTTTGAAAAGTATAAAGTTTTAAACAAACATTCATTTTCTGACTGTACAGAAACAGCTGTCTGTAGCACGTATTCACCATCCAACTCTATAAAGTCATTATTTTTTGGAGTGAAGCAGAGCTTTACTTTTGAAGGAAAAGCACTCCATCACATGCTGCTTATGGATTCCTTTTATTTTTAATTCCTCATGTTTCTCACTAGGAAATTTCTCAGGTTTCAGAACATGCCACAGATGGAAAACTAGACAATATGCCTTATGACTCAAGCCAGGGGGCATGGAAAGATCCTCAACAGTACAAAGCTCCCTGGGGTGTATGAAGTCAGTTTCAGATGACAGCTGCAGACCTCTTAAAGCTTGTAACCCATCCCTGCTGTTTAAGTCCTTTCTTAATTCTTAACCATGACTTCCCATGTAAAACTAGCTCCAACCTCCTCAGCAGAATTATTTTTTTTCTAATGTTCTATTTTTGTGGTTTTCATCCACGTCTTCCCTCCATGTGCCTCCAGGCGTGACTGAGTGGACATCTTGGTTCAACATTGACCATCCTGGGGGAAATGGAGACTATGAGCGCCTGGAGGCGATTCGTTTCTATTACAGAGAAAGAGTTTGTTCACGGCCTACAGCAATGGAGGCTCGCACTACAGACTGGGTGGCAGCAGCAGACACTGGGGAAGTGGTCCACTCCAGTCTGGAGAAGGGATTCTGGTGCATCAACAAGGAACAGCCGCATGGCCGTGTTTGTTCTAACTACCATGTTCGCTTCCAGTGCCCCCCAGGTAGTCCTGATTACAACAGCTCAGGGCTGTGGAAGCTTTTACTTCACAAATATCAATATTTAAGCAAACATTTTCCCAAAACACTGGCTACAATTCGGACTCAACAATAAGAATACCTCTTAGTGTGCAAATTGAACATCCTACATGTGTATTTTAGTGCCACCATGGTGGATAATTAAATCTATCAAGATTAAGATGTCACAGTCTCCTCTCTAATATGTGTTTTTAGTGCAGAGCTATTGGACTGACTGGAGTGAGTGGGGTCCCTGTTCAACCACAGTTTGTAATGATGTGGGTATCCAAGTCCGCCGGAGGAAATGTGTGAGCGCTCAGCCCATGCCTCTGCTGTTGGTGCCAGCATGTCAGGGGCACCATTCAGAGAGGAGAGAGTGCACCACCCCTCCATGTACAGGTAACATCCAAAAATCAACCACCACCAAATTTATGAGAGTACCCTAACCTATGTAGAGACTACGGACCTTTAACTACACAGAATGAAACCATTTTAATCAGCAAAGTGATTCCCAACATCCCTTTTTATTGGTGAATTCCTCACAGCCTTCTTTTCAGAACAATTAATAGGGGCATAAATATTAAAAGCTTTAGTTTAGTAAAGATTTTGACATTGTAAATGCCCGTGTGCCATTCTCTGCTCTGTGGTTTCAGGCAGCCTTCACCATGGCAGTCCCATTGATTGAGCCAGTTGTTTCAGCAATGTTTTGACTGAAGTCTTTTTAAATCCTACAGTGCAGCACAAGAGAGTTAACAATCAACTTGATGGCATGAGTTGTTTAAACACCCCTTTACATTTAATCATGAGTTATTATTCAACCCTGTCTCTCTCCCATAGTGTGTCTTTTGTTCTGTCTCCCTCTGCTCTCTTCTGTTTCTCCTCACCCCCAACTGGTTGTGGCAGATGGCCGCCCCTACCTGAGCCTGGTTCTGCCAGAGGTTTCTTCCTGTTAAAAGGGAGTATTTCTTTCCCACTGTCGCCAAATGCTTGCTCATAGGGAGTAGAGTAATTGTTGGGGTTTTCTCTCTAATATTGTAGGGTCTTTACCCTACAATATAAAGTGTCTTGAGGTGACTGTTGTCGTGATTTGGTGCTATATAAATAAAATTGAATTGAATTGAATTGAACTGAATGATAGAATTATGAAAAGGTTGAACTGACAGAAAGTACTGATGCGTTGTTCAAACTCACTTTCACTGTGTATTTTTGTAGCCAAATGGAGTCCTTGGGGTCAGTGGGGTTCATGTTCAGTGACCTGTGGTGTAGGTCGCAGGATTAGGAGAAGGACCTGCATAAGGACTTCAGTGACAGTGCAGTGTGTGGGACGGCCCGTTGAAATCCAGAAATGTGGAAAGAGTCCATGCCCAGGTATGTGAAGTCACACTGTAGCTATTTGTAGTGGGGCACTTCTTCATTTTGGTGTCTTGATAAGTATGCGCTCACATTCACATCTCTATGCCTTCCTCACACAAGCCAAATGCCAGTATGTGTGCACTGAAGGCCATCCCAGTGAAGACTGCAGTCACTGCGTGTGCAAAGGCCACGTGTTGCATGGAGACATTCACACTGTGACTGGTGTCCCTGTGGCAGGAGCCTTTGTAGCTCTAGCCAGCCATCCTAAGGTCATCCGTGCCCGTACAGATGCTAAGGGTCACTTTAGGCTCTTAGGAATCTGCTCCTCGAGCTCAACCTTGATCACCATCAGGAAGGAGAAGTTTGCCCCACTCGCCGTCTCCACTTCTAGTAACACCACAGGAGTGTCCTGGGCACGGGCTGTTCTCAGATCAGCTGGTGAGTAAATGAAAGATAAATAAATGAAAGAATAGCTATTAAATATTTTTGGATTATTCTTAAAATAGGTATTATTATAAGACTCACATTATTATTATTATTCCACAGAGTGAATAAATCCTTCAATCATATTCTTAGACGACTGAAAACAGGAAATTGACAGTGCTACAACATAAACAGTCTGGACTATTGTAAGACTTTACATAGTCTTGAGCAGTTACTTGGTTGCATGGAAACCAAATAAAAATAGAGCTGCTTTTGAAAAGGCAATTCCCTCAATAATCATTTTTCATAAGCTCCATGAGACCAACCGGCGAATAAAGTTTAATGTTTGAGTTTTATGAGCTTTCTATGACCCGCGGCACCATTCACAACAATCAGAGCAAATTCTTGACGATTTGCTCCTTTCTGCTTTCCACAGAAAAGCCATACATTGTGAAGCACCCAGAGGACAAAGTGCGTTATGAGGGAGGACGGGTGCTGCTGTGCTGCAAGGCAACGGGATCACCAGCACCTGACAAATACTACTGGTGAGACGGACATCCCCATTGGCACATTATTAATCATAGCATAACACTCAAAAATAGCTAGAGCCCTTCCCATGCGCCCATACTGTGAAATATGCAGTTTATGTACAGTTTTTACATTACAGATCATAAAACCAAAACAACCGCTCTAAAGGGCATAGGGAATTGGCACAGTCATGGGATAAGTCTGTCCAGGTTCATCAAAACATTCAAATCACTGTACATGTGCTCAGTTTATCAGTTGTGACTATTGATGCAACATTTTTTCCAGTCGTTTTTTAGAATAAATCATCAAAATAAGTAAAACTGGTGGTATAATCATCAACGTCTTAGAAATATTTTTATACAACTTTGTTTACCCGATTGAATTTCAATAAACTTTGAATAAACTCAGAGGAAAAGTAAAACACAAATCACTTTCTCTCTGTTTGTTTCTTCGTTTCTGTAACTGTTTATCAAGGTACCACAATGGGACTCTGCTGGACAGGAAGGTGTACAAGTACGAAGAGGACCTTGTACTGCGAGAACTAAAGCCAGAGCAATCAGGACAGTATTACTGCAAAGCCAGCAGCCCTGCAGGCAGCATCAAGTCCTCCCCCGCCTTCCTTACTGTGATTGGTATGTATTGTACTGAACAAGAAAGGTCTCAGAGACCACATCCTCCACCAAGGCCCGTGCCCCAATTAGTTGTTTTGAAACTGAAGATACTGATCTGGATTTGCACCAAATTTGAGTAGGTTTTTCCTTTGCCCATGCTCCACCTCTTCACTGACTTTATGAAATGCAGCCTAGTAGTATTTGTGTGATCTTGCTTACAGAAGAACAAACAGACACCTACCCCTCGGAAAAAGATGTATATATAGAGTACATATACTGTATGCAGAGTACTGAATACTAGTTTTCTTTTACTTTCAAGGTTGTTCTTTAAGTAAAAAAAAAGTAAAGTTCTAGAAAGATGCAATTCATCTTCATCAAATTGAGAGGATATGATTTACTATGATGATAGAAAGCGGCACACAGGGATTATAGCTCAGGATGGCTACAACCCCAGTGCATTTGACAATGACGTATTTAGTCAGTGTCTTGCGCTGGTTCAAGTATAACCACTGACAAAAAGCAAACAACCACAGTTCTACTGTATAAAGAGCAGCTGCCTCAGAGATTGAATAGACAGTTAAAGAGGAATGTCAGTACTGAGCTCAAACCAAGTCATCCATGAGCCTTGTCTGTGCATTAAGAGGAATCAAACAAAACCACAGTGGCTTACAACTGAAGGAGAGGGGAAAGTCAGTTAATAGACTATCTGTCATTGAAAAAAACAACATGGGAAAATGAAAAATATCAGTCTTACAATCTGGCTGAGCCTGGAGGAATAGGTTTTTATTGTGTTTACATTGGTTGAAAGTGCAGCTTTCTAAACAGGGATTCTTTATTGTGTGAGATGGCTCTGGACACTGTAAAACCTCAAACCCAATTTTTCCAGAACACCCAGTGTTGAGATGAAACCCAAGATTGTCAATAAATTCTGTTTCTTTTCTCTCTCAAAGGCAGACAAATATGTGTTTCCACATCCATGTGGAACAACTACACTTACACGGCTTATATTCTCCAGGTGCTTGTTAGTTAAGACACAGATTAACAAACAGGCTTTTCATGGAACAGTGCTAAAGCAATCAATTCCAGGCAACAGACAAATCCCTGCACTCCAAAAGTCATTATGGCTGGAGACACTTTATGTGTGCAGAACAACACCTGCACCTCAGAGCGGGATGATAAACATGCCTTCATCCCAATAGTATTTTTTCCCTTTTTACATAAAGGGGAAGTTTAATTTGAATAACATAATATGTTGACAACACTTCAGTTGATTATAAGTTATATAATTTAGGATCAAAGGAAACTTGAAAAGTAATCAGCAATACAGTGATGATGTTTTCTACAAATCACACTGCTTCATCTGTTTGCAGTTATTGACTTACGTGGGAGATGTGGAGCTTAGCAAGGACAAAAAACTACAAGCAACCATGATGTCATGCATATTAATGATCCTGTCAGTGGCTTGTTGAACAATCATTTGTTTTTCCAACTCCCAGTTGGATGGGTGGCAAAGACATATTCTCTTTAGCTTGAAGTTTAATTACCATTTCATGCAAATTTCACAATCTAACTTGGCCACTCACATGCACTCTCAGGCCATGTAGACCTTGTGCATTTGTGTGCACTGCGTTTATAATACGTGCATCCACGTGTGAAAAAAGAAAGGTTTAAATATTTTTACATATTACACCAGCTAGTTCCAGTTATTCATCATACACTTTCCACATTATGCTTATAAATCAATGTAATTATTCAGTAACCAGCAATTTTATTTTTATGATAGATATTATATTTGACAGACTTTCCAGAGGAGATATCTTTGAACAAATAGAACTTAAACAGACCTGTTTTCAGTATGTTAAGTCATTTCCTAATCCAAAACAGTGTCAAAGTCCCATTATACAGCAGTCAATTTTAAATTTATTACAATATTTCTTTCATGTTGACAAAAAGTAATCTTTCCAGGTTTTTGTACATCAGATGACATATATTTGCCATGATTATTTGATTTTTATGTGTCATATCAACACAAGCTTAATTTATTATTTATTGTCTAATTCACAGAGAAAGGAACACCAGCATGCAATTCTACCCCTGAAACACATCTAATCAGACTACCCAAGGACTGTGTTCAACCAGGGACCGACTCCAAGTACTACAACGCCGGCCGCTGCCCTCACAACAAATGTGCTGGTTCCCTAGACTATGATATGCGCTGCAGAGATGGAGCTGGATTCTGTTGTGGCGTTAAAAATATGGAAAGTCGAATTATTGACTGTAGTAGCTACAGCCTCCCTATCCGTGCTGTGACACAGTGCGGTTGTCAGAAGTGTGTGCAGCCGACTGTGTTGGTACGTGGTCGAGTAGTCGCAGCTGACAATAATGATCCTCTGCGTTTTGGGCACATCTACATTGGTAAAGACAGAGTGGGTACCACTGGATACCAAGGAGGCTTCACATTACAAATTACTCCTGACACACAGAGATTAGTAGTAAATTTTGTTGACCCCACTCAAAAGTTTATTGACACTCCTAAGGTGTTCATCTTTGACAAGAAAGGTGGATCTATTTACCATGATGTGAAAGTGATGAGAAAGCAAACACCGATTGATATCAATGCAGGGGAGACCAATTCTATTAACCTTGGAGAAATTAAAGGTGAGGACCCGATAGGGCAGTTGGTCATTCCTCCTAATTCTTTCCATAAGGACAATGGAGAAATCTATGAGGGGACTGTCAAAGCCAGCGTCACATTCATTGACCCGAGAAACATCACTACAGCAGCAGCGGCCCCTGGCGACCTTAACTTTGTGGATGATGAAGGTGACATGCTCCCTTTGAGGACTTATGGCATGTTCTCCGTGGACTTCAGAGATGAGACCAACAAGGAGGTACTTGGAGCTGGAGCAGTCCAAGTCCTCCTTGACACACAGCATGTCAAAATGCAAGAACACATTCCCCAAATGAAATTGTGGTCTTTAAATACAGACACAGGAGTCTGGGAAGAGGAGAGTGACTTTTCCTACAGCACAACAACTACTGGTGGTCATGGAAGGAACAAGCGCGAGGAGCGCACATTCCTTATAGGCAACATGGAAATCAGAGAACGGAGACTCTTCAATTTAGACGTGCCTGAAAACAGACGCTGCTATGTCAAAGTTCGTGCCTACATGAGTGACAAGTTCCTACCTAATGAACAGCTGGAGGGTGTTGTAATTAGCCTGATAAACTTGGAGCCCAAGCCTGGTTATTCTTCTAATCCCAGGGCATGGGGCCGCTTTGATAGTGTCATAACAGGACCCAATGGGGCCTGTTTACCAGCTTTCTGTGATGCCCAGAGACCTGACGCTTACACAGCTTATGTCACAGCAATGCTGGGTGGGGAAGAACTGGAGGCAGCTCCTTCCTCCCCAAAGATGAATCCAAACATCATTGGAGTGTCTCAGCCGTATCTAGATAAAATAGACTACCAGCGTTCGGACCATGAGGATCCAGCTTTAAAGAAAACAGCCTTCAAAATCAACTTGGCCAAGCCTAACCAAAACAATTTCGATGAGACCAATGGACCAATATATCCATATCAGAATTTAATAGCTTGTGAAAATGCCCCTGTTGATGCTAATCATTTCAGGTTTTTTAGAGTAGAAAAAGACAAGTACGAATACAACGTTGTTCCCTTTGAGGAGAATGATTTGACAACCTGGACTGGAGACTACCTCTCCTGGTGGCCTAACCCCCAAGAGTTTAGAGCATGCTTCATCAAGGTCAAAATTCTTGGACAGAAAGAAGTAATGGTTAGGTCAAGGAATTTGGGTGGAACACACCGAGAGACAAAGGGCCAGCTTTATGGAATTAGAGACATTCGCAGTACTCGGGACATGCGAGAGGCCAATACCTCAGCAGCATGTGTTGAGTTCAAATGCAGTGGCATGTTGTTTGACCAAGCTGAGGTGGACCGGTCCCTCATAACAATCCTTCCACAGGGGAACTGTCGCAGGAGCAACACCAACAACCTCCTACAAGAGTATCTCATCAAACATCCACCAGTGGCTCAAAACAATGAGTCTCATGCATTCACCATGTTAGCACCTGTTGACCCTTTAGGACACAACTATGGTATTTACACAGTCACAGACCAGAACCCAAGAGTGGCCAAGGAGATTGCTATTGGGCGTTGCTTTGATGGCACCTCTGATGGTTTCTCCAGAGAGATGAAGTCAGACTCTGGAGTTGCACTGACCTTCACTTGTCCAGAGAGGAAAATTAACAGGGAAAGTCTGTTCCAGCGTCTGCAGACCAACCCCGGTCAAACTTTGTCTCAGATGGCGAGGGACATGAGGGAGTTAGAGGGTCTGCAGGTGCAGAGATCATCCACCCAGGTGGTGGCTTATCCTTCAGAGCAAAGGGGTAGGACCCAGAATCGCAGAGTCACCTCAACAACCAGGAGGAGAGTTTCCACACGCGTGCAGCAACGCCAATAGAAGTGACAAAAAGTAGGTTGAAATAAAATTATTTGATCAGTGTTTACACTGACAGTCACATCAAACTGATATATCTATATATTCTTTTCTTTACATTTCTAGGTCTTCAATTGAGACTCATATGATGACATCAAGTTCAGAAGCTTGTCTGTCTGCTGATGAGTGTGAATTCCCCCTTGACTATGTAAATCACAAACCTAAGACAGACAGCAATTCAGCAAAATCATCAAGTCCGATGCTTACTTGATGAATTTGGCATATTAATTTCTCTCTTCCCTCCAAAAAGACAAGCATCATTTGTCTTTATGTAACTCTGTGACTGGCATTCATTTAAATGGCTTTGCTCTCATTTTATGAATGAATACAGTAAATTGATGGTTGAGATTGGAACTTTTATAGATCTAATTTGTGGCATTCCACTTCCATAGTGGGTATTTTTGCTGACATGTCTCAATGCTTGAGTTGAAACCAGAAATTCAAAAACTATAAATACTATGGTAGACCCCTAACACTTGGTAATTGGCCATTGCTTTCCACTGAACTCATGCTTTTCCTCAAGATCAGAGAGAAACCAACATGAGGTCCTTTTTGTCTGCAGCAGACACTGAGCCCTTTTTCTACAAACTGGGAAACTCTCTCCATGAAGGGGAGGAACATGCAAAAGAGACAGTGGGGTGAGGCATGCCACCCAGGGAACAGAGGATGTTTTCAGTCAAGCTTCTCAATGTTTTTCATTAGTGTGCCATATTGCCAACTGTGATTCAGACAGATGTTCTTCCACACTTACTTAAAATGTGCAAGACTGAGGCTGTCGCCAAGACAAGCAACGACCTTACTTGTAGCAGGCAGTTCAAAATAAAGATAATTGTTTTTGGAGGTATGACATAATTTCCTTTTCCCCTCTGTACATTCCACATTAGAACATCACCAAACAAAGTGTTACTTATAATAATGTATTCCTCAATATTTCATTTTCTCAGAAAGAAACTCTTTCAGGGTCTAAATTAACTTTATTTTTGTTGTTGGGCAAAGTGTTTGTGAGCTGCCTTTATATCTTGAAGTGCAATAAGTATCATTAAACTTGAGAATTAGTAAAATTCAGCATGTTTCAAACTCTAACAGTACATGAAAAGTGCTGCTGGTGAATTAAACAACAACTTTTTCATGTTGCATGTAGTGTGGCTAAGGTATTTGTACCAGATCTTGCACAAGAATCTTGTTGTTGATCTTGTTGTGTGATTTTCAACAAATAATTCTGTTATATGATCCTCCTATGACTCTTTGAGTCATTTTTTTTTCATTCTTTACAGCATGACTCAGCTGATTTTACAATAATCTTTTTGGCTTCAGATTGCAATCTTGTTAGTAGGACGTAAAACTCTCAGCAGAGCCTTTTCTTCATTAATGAATCATGATTTTTAAACATGTGAATTCAGAAGAGACACATCTTGTATTTACTGGTCAGGTTTTTATTAATCCCGACCATGTAAATGTATGAGTGACAATATAAATAAATGTAGACTATATATATATTGACTGTTTCACTATTTTAACTGAACTCAGCAGTAGGCATGAAGTTCACTCGGTGATGAAACCTCTTGTTTATCTGCAATATGGGCTTTTGCAGACCCATGGGGGAAACTCTTCGAGCTGAACTAATCCAAAAATGAATAAGGGGCACCGTGGACCTTGGAGAAACCAGAAGAGGCTGACAAGTAAATATAAGCTTGCTGCTAATTAGAAAATAAATTACATATTCTCTTGAGGACTGTAAAACAGTTTGACTTTCACAAACAACCAAACTGAACTTATGTAATCAGCAATAAATTGGGCACAGGAGTATTATGAACACACATATTTACTTTCAAATTGCTACCGAGCTCTCTGTACGGTTCATTTTTGAAGATATTTTTTTAGCTTTGTTTCATTTATGCTGTTATATTTTTAGCTCTAATGTGCAACAGATTTATCATTTAACATGCTGTAAACTGTGCCATTGCAAACTTTTGTAAATCTTTCTATGTGGAGCACACACTAGGATAGCACTCCAAACAGTGATATATAGAGTGGCAGTCTGTGCAGCCTTCAGCATTATCACTGACCTCTCTAATCACAGGCCTGTGGGCTGCCCGTGACTGAACAGTTCAGATGTACAGTTGGAAACAAACATCTCCCAGCAGCAGATGCAGCATCCACCCTGTAAGAAAGATGATGATTGAATCCAGGTGTAGGAAGAGATAAGTCCTATAAAATGCAATAGTTTGTGAGGTCAGCTGAGGAGGCCCAACAGATGTAGAGCAACTAACGGAAATGTTAGACCAAAGACATCAGAAGGGAGAGAAGCAAGATTATCTAGTGATGGGTTTAATCATTTCAGGGTATGGTTTTAAAAGGAAAAAAGGGAAGGGAAAATATTAGTGGTCTTTGGCCTCATAGTCCATCACTTACAGAATCTTGAGCTTTGAAAGTGGTTGCACATGGAAGAATGCAGATTTTCTTCAGGGAATGCTTTGACAGGAGAATTGGCTTATTCATGAGAAGAAGTTATCAGGGGAGTTTGAAGGACAAGGTAACAATAATAGCCTGAGTAAACCATTATGTAAGGCTTTGCATGGAAAAATAAGCTGCGCTCTCCAAACAGCTACTTTGTCTTTAGGGAACTTCAAAGGAGATTAAAGAACCTTTGCAATGTTTGGTTTAATCGCTTAAGAAAAAGTTTCCAAAGTCTTTAAAATCAAAAAAGACAGGTTAAGTCTGAATCCAACAGATAAAAGAACATAAAAATATTCCTTTTTAATGAAAAGAAAATGTTTATCTCATTGACTTGTTGGCAGGAGTACTAGCAACCCTTTCACTTTACAAGAAGCCATTCACTGTTAGTATCATGAATATGGCTTGATTGAACTTTTATGTATTTTTCTTTTACACTTTAAAATAAATAATTTTACATTTGGATTTGGCTGCTGTTATCTGCTGACATTTGGAATTTTATATTTAACCTACATATGTAAGAGTACCATCAATATGCTCACCTACAAACTCTCAGCAAGAAGGAAAATGAGCATCATTCCCAAAATAGGAAACTAATGTCTAAAGTATAGTATTGGTATAGCTACAGCTGTACTGAATTCTTAAGTGCTTGAAAATGGGGTATTTTCAAGTGCATTTCAATCCACCTGGCTAAATCTGGGGTGAGAAGTTGATTTCTTTTCAAAATACTTGACCCGAGTTTGCCTCTGAAATGCCACAGAAATGTTTCGGCACACTTTGACTTTAAAGGTGAAAAGCACAAGTCTCTGAATCCACCAGAAACCATCTACAATTTATCAGTAACTTAAGCATGAACAGACGTATCCATTTTCTCTTCTGTACAGTCCTGCAGGGTCTCAGGGTGATCATAATTTATTCAAAAGACGGTCAAACTTAAACCTTTCCACCACTTTCTGGAGTATGTGGAGAGAGGTGTATATTTGCCACTGTACCCCAGGAAGCACTCCCGAGTAGTAAAAGAATTACATAAATCAACTCTCGATAATACTCTGTAATGCCAATTATTGCATGGTGATGCTGAATGCTTTGTTTCTCTCTGAATTAAGTTTTTATGTGTAAATTGTGTATTGTGTTAAATTTGGTATAATTGTATGAACAAAAAACTGTAAATAAATGATTTTGTGTAAACATTTTGATTGATGTTCTCTGAGTTACGTATGAAAGAGCACAAGTTTAATGAATCAACAGTTCTGAAAATCAGAAAATGTTTATTTAATATGTATATATATTTTGTATATATACATATGTATATATATATATATTTTTGAATAAATAAGATTGGATAGATCTGATTTTACTTTGCCTGTTACAGCAATAAACACGTTTACAACAAACAAAACAATACTAGATTACACCAGATGGGTGAATTTAAATGTGTCAGTGTATATAGTCTCCAGAAGGACAAATATATCTTTTAACATAAAAAGCAGATATATACTTCAGAAAAAAAATACATCAAAAATATAAAAACATATAAAATGCATTTTAGGAAATATACAACAAAATCTGACAAGAATCCTGGTTTTCCCAGCATCCCTCAAGTATCTAAACATTCCTGCAGAATCCCAAACAGTTACTTTGACTTTTCTATGGATACAAAATAGCTGCATCTCCACGGTTTGTCCATTACTCTCCAGGTGATGAGTTATAAGACGACACAGCGAGACCTCTGGTGCACATAGCATTTTTAGTCTGTGGAATTATTACTGTAATAAAGCTTCACAACAGGGAGCACAGTAGGGAGGAAAACTGGAGTGTTGAGCCACATTGTCATTGACACCTTCATGACGAGGCTCTGTGCGTCTGCCAGAAAATGAAGCTGACAGAAAATATAGTGAGTGACTGCTCTCACCTCTATGAAATGAAGAAAACACACTGGCATCACTGCACACACACGTACAGCTAGGAAAACACATTTTTCTTAAGTCAGTGGAGCATTTCAGGTCGTGAACCTTCCTCCGGCGCCTTACTAACCGTTCCTCGTAAATCCCACTGCGTCAGTAACAGACAAACCTGTCTGTGCAGAAGACAGGAATGAAGAGAAATGCTGATGGAGACGTGTTAGCGGTGGAGCTGCCACCAACTGTAACCACAGTGTCCTTTATGTGTTTTCTATTTGCTTAAACTCTAATTGGGTTACAAAACAGTTTAGAAATAAATTCTGGAAGAGTTGATGTGATATCACTTCAAGGCCACAACTAAACAAGTGTGTCTCTCAGTCTGGGACTACAGGTAATGTAGAAAACCAGGAAAGAAAGTGTTGTTTTAGCTTGTTATGCTTAGATGCAACATGTGGGCTTTATAAAAGGAGACCTGCATTGCTTATTCGAAATCACTGAACATACAACATAAAATGATTCTTTTCAAGATATCAAGATGATGATGTTCAGTTTTTACTCATCTTTACTCTTTCTTTTGTCAGTTTTAATTGCATTTACAAATCACTACATTAGTGCTGCATTTTGGACATTGTAATGATTCCTATTACCTCTGTGATCTGGGAACCCAAAAGCTAGTCTGATGACTTAGCCTCTGGATGCAACAACCAGTTTTTCAGGACTTCCCGTGCAGCTAGTGGATATCCAGGTCAAGACTTTCTGTTCCGTCCCTGCAGATACATTTAAAATAGGAAATAAAAAAACAAAACTGTCATCAGACAACAGCTGATAGTTTCAAGATTGCATTTTGGCAAATGCAGTCCTGTTTTTGCGCTCCACATGGATTGTTTATCAGCATGTAACCAAAGCCTGCTCAAATGTGATTGGTCAACAGAACTCGGATTACATGTGGAGTATAAACAGAAAAAAATCTGTTTGGAGTTTCGCTAATTTATATTTGAATTATAAACAGCGTTTGGAAGGACTTTCAGCTTGTTCAAACAGATTTGTTTTTGCTTGCTAGTGCATACCAGTGCAACAAGGCAGAGAGGTTGAGAATTTGAGAACTGAGATGAAAAATGTTCAGATCCACTGTGATTACTGGGTTTTGACCAACAATGAAATGGAAAGTGCAAATGACTCACATGTGAAGGTAAAAAAAACTTAAAACACATTAAATTTACTCTGTAATATTTCCACTAAAAATCATAATATTATCTTCTTAAGGGTATCTTAAAAATACATAAAATTATCAACAGCAAAACTGCTTTTATATAGCTAAATCCACTACCTTTAATCTTGCTTTTACTGTGTTACCAAAGTCAACAAAAACCTGCCAGTCCTCCATCTTAAGGGCCTGTGATGATTCTCCATCTCAAATGCCAACAAAAAAAACAAAAAATAAAAAATAAAACCAAGAAACTCTTCTTGCTTTGGTCCTGAGTATACAGCAATCAAAGAGAAACAGTTCTGAGAAAAGAATGAGAGATAAGGCTTAGGAATGTTTTCAGATGGCTTGGGTTTGTGGAACAAGTCTTAAAACCGGCTAGAGTGGGTTCACTGCACAAGTCTCACAAAGGGGCAGGAGGACGAAGCATCTGCTCTGAGGTAGATCAGCTTTTCCGATCTGAAGGAAAACGCTGTAACGACAGACGACTTCTGTGCTTCACATACACATTGCCGTCCTCCAGCTTGACTTCATACACTTGTTGCTGTAAAAAAATGAAAAGAAATGGTAGAAAGAAACAAAAGTTAGAAGAAACACAACACCCTGAGCTACTTAGAAGCAACCTTCCAAATCAAAAAGGAAGCAAATCTGCCTGTCAGAACAAACTGTTTGATGTTATATATTTCCTTTAAGGTTTAACATTTGAAATAAGTGACATAGTGATATGTATGTTGAAAACAATGAGTGCAAAAGAAGATAAAATGTCAAACTTGATTTTTTTCATCTAAACAGCAAAACAGAAGAATAAAAGAATCTTTGACAGATCTAAAGCACTAAAGCAGAATATCACCTTAACTCTGTCTGATGAGCTTTGATTTTTTTCATGCCCTGTCAATCAATAAGACTTCATCTGTCTGAGATAAAAGGATGATTGGTCTTTATTACACTGTGAGTGTTCATATCAGCTCCCAGGTGTAAGTCAAGTAGAAGTAAAAATCTGACATATACTTAAATGCCTAAATTTACTGTCATTACATGTTTGTTTAATTCAAAGGGATAAAAAAAAAAGTGTTAATGTACTGGGAATCTTTGGTGGGGAAATATGTATAGCCCTTTGCCTTCATGTTTTCACTTGTAATTTATAATACTGCAGCCTGAGCTTATAAGAAGCTATTTGGATGGTATAAATAGAGCAATATATGAGGACATCATCACTGACCTGTAGTGATGTCCCCGACCTCCCAGTTCTGAGATCAAAGTCATAGTCATGCCAGGGGCAGAAGACCTGCAGGACTCCATCAGCTTCCTCAATGTCCCCCTCACACAGAGGACCGCCTGCATTTCCACACAGGAAATTGTTAATCACCATCAACAATCCCTGCTGCTGTCCTCCTTCTAGGAAAATGCGATGCTTTCATAACATTGTTTGAAACTAAGACAGCAGGCGGCACGATGCTATCCCACCCCCCCAGAGAATGACTCAGGTCTGGCATATTTTTTACAGTTCATCACCCACAGAGACATTTTCAATAGGTTACATATAAAAACGCGCAGCTGCATGCACGTTTTCATTTTATATTTACAATTGCGCTTTACTCTCACGTTAGTCAAGGCTTAGCTAAAGCTTAATCTAAGCGGGTATTAATTTGGGTTTTACCGGAATGTGAACAGCGGGCATCCATTGCAAAAAACTCCCCCTTCACATAGAAGAGGCAGACATCAGAGTCATAGCCGAGAGAGGAGAACATTAGACGGCAGCGCTTCTTGGAAAGCTCCGAGGCCGGGCCTATGAGTCTCCATGAAACGCCCCCCGTGTTTCCCTCTTCATCTCCGGAGCCAGAAGCCATAAAGAACGGCGAAATGACCTGTTTTTCTATTTTGCACTACAACAGGGCTCCCTTTTTCCGCCGGTGCAAATGGATTTGGCAGATCGCTCTGTGCAAATAGTCCATATTAACCACCAGGCCGACTGGTACGACGCTCATCCGTTCGGACTGAGCTGCTGCCATCCCAGCTGCGATCTGCCAGCAAACCGCGGGACCCCGTCACAAAGAGGCAGCGCAGTGCACAAGCGCCGCAGCTTTTTAACAGAGCTACAAATGAACTACACAGGACTGTTTGTTGAAGCCTAAATGATGAATGAGCAGAACAGTTAGCCTAGGCCACTCACAGACTTAAAAATATCTGCTAAAGGTGTGTGGGCTATCAGCTGCAAATACAAATGTTCAGCTGCTTGAGAAATAACCCAGCCAGACCCTGTAAACAGCGGCCCTTGGAGCTTGAAATTCATTATGAATGGACCCAGACAGAACCATAATGTTCTTTGATTACGGTCAGTCTGTAACATTACCTCACTGTTTTATATTCAAACAACGCAACAAAAAAACAAAAAACAAAAAAAACATGGCCATTCTGTAAGCTTTCTTGGTGGCCTGTTCGGTTTATTGCGAACACTTAAATATAACCTACCAAGTATTGGACATCTTCCCAAACGCGGTGGTAAATGTGGAACATTACCTTTTATGTACTCTGCAAATACTTCAAAATAATTTCTCAGTTATTAGTTACAAAGCCTGTTATTGTTCTTTCACTGCACATTCCATACAGTGCTCCAGACAGGTATTTGGTGGATTATTTTCAGGTTAACATTTTTTTTTTCCACAGTGCAATTTCTTAGCATACAAATTTTGTTACTTTGTTGAGTTGAGCTTATGCCAGCTGTGTGATGTTGAAATATCATGCAGCAGATAAAGAACAGATACAACTTAACCAAAGAGATAAAAGATACATAAGATACACATTAAAACAAAATAGAACAACTTTGGTCTGTCAGTTTGACCACAGCCATCTGTCTATGATCATAGATCAATGACTCGTGATTATGACCACGTACAAAGCTGACCTTTACAGTAGCACCAAAATTGAGCTACAAATTTGTTCAAATGGAAATATGCAAAAAACAAAAATTCACACATTAATGATGATGATCTGCATTTCTTCAACTATTATTCAAATTGTCTCAATCACCTTATTGAGCCAATAATTATGCAGCTGGCAGTTTTGCCTTTAAGTAATGTGCCGTAGTGTCTAGACTGGAATGATGCATAACAGAGGCCACTTGTTCTGAATCCTGATTTTGTGCAACTGACTTATGTAAGTATGCAACATGAATGAAGAGCAGAGTAGGAATGCTGTGAAAATGTGTCACGGACAGGAAGAAAGAATGGAACTGCGTCTTGTCAAGAGTTGGTGCTCTGCAAAAGTAGATGCAAAAAAAGCAAGAGCCAATGCAAAGAAATCTGAGCTAAACTGTGTATGGAATGTGGCTGAGGTCACGATTTGCCTCATACTCCTTGCAGTTTAATGTTTAAAAATATTGCCAGCTGCTGTTCATGAACGATTATCAATGTTCCTTCAGTGGAGTCACATCACTAGTTACCCTTTTTGTGCACAATTGTATAGAAAGATAAAATTTGAGACACATTGTTAAACAATAAACTTTTTGCCTTCTAAAGTTGGTTGCACGTGCTTGCTCATAGGGAATTGCTCAGTTTCTCTCTAGATTATTGTTATATATATATATCTGCATCAGCATCTGTGTGCATTTGCCAGTGCCAGCTATCTTGGTTATCAGATTATATTGGTGCACTGCACAGACACAGAAACCTGCTAAGTACTAAGTTAGATATAAATAAAACAGAAGAATTTTACGGAGTCATATTTGTAAAATAACCTCATCCAAATCCTCCAAAGGCACCAACATAATAAACAAGGTCAGTTCCATGACCTGAATTAGCAGAGCCATACAGTAGAAAAGATGGACATGACTTCTCGGTAAATGAAGCCAATGTGGAAGTGCTTTAAATCTGCGTTCTATCTGAAGGCCACCAGTTGGTGATAGCTGTGGTTGCAGCTGTGCTTCTAGTCCTATAGATGTCTATGGGAAAATGGGTTTCTGTCTTGACCTCTGTAAACCCTTTCCTGATGAATTTATGGGGCCCAGTCACTCATTTTGGGTCATACTGAATACAAAATTAAGTCTATTTTGTAGATCCTGTTCATAATTATGTTTCAAAAAGGAGGATTATCCATGGTATGTTCATTGGCTAACGACCTGTGATTGACAAGGCATTAGCCAATGAGTGAGCAGTTTCACAGTCAGACCCACCCCTCCTTGTTACATTCAGTTTGTTGAAACCGAGATGGCAATGGTGAAAACGCTAATCTTGAGGCTTTAAAATGGGACTTCAGAAACCAGTGGATGATGTCATGGTAGCTACATCCACCTTTCATACTGTCTGTGGTATAAAAGGAATCGGCCTCAAGTGGACGTTCAAAGAACTGCAGATTCTGCACTGCTTCCTCTTTCACTCCCACTTGACGTTTAAAGGTGTATTATACCTCTAAATTTTAATAATCAGATGTTGAGCGTGAGACTCCTTGCAGACATCCGTGTTTCTTTTTGTGACTGCATAGACTCATCCACGGAGACACTACACTACCGTGCAACAACTTTGTATGCTCTCCTCAGGAGGACTTCAAAGAAGTATAACAGTGCTGACTACTCATCTGTACTTTCTGCAGCTGTCTGTGTCCATGTCCGTGACTGACTATAATCCCCGCTTTACTCTGTTGGACTAATAGATCATGGGTTATTAGAGGAGTATGCGTGTCCATTTAAAAGTTGGTCAGTAAACAATAACTTTAGGAAGCAGCAATCACAAATGGCAACTGCTGTTTTTTCCAGTGATGTTTGAAAGAACGTTTAAAACAACAGGTGGCACTATTATATGGCAAGGGTAGCATTTATAAAAGAGCAGGGACATTTGACAAACAGCTTTTGGTAGTTTTGTGTTAGGCAGGAAACAAAGAGATTATTATTATTATGACTCTTTCTATACAACTTTCTACCTGTGAACTTTAAAAATGTTATATGTAGGCTACATGTATTTCATGTGAGGTTTGAGATGGGATTGTTCTCACAAGTATTCTACATGCCAACAGTCTGAAATAAAATGGATGGAGAGTGAGTTCTGATTTTTTTTTTGCATTTTTTTTTCTCAATGTCACCTGCACAGACATTTATTTCTGCCTTGACCATAATTTTACACAAATGAAATATTTGTGTATCGTGTTTAACCAAAGCACACTGAGGAAGTAGAATATCACAATGTATGACATGTTTTTATTCAGTCTGGTAGAAGACCAATTTATCTAAGAATGACTAATGAACCACTTCCACATGACAACTACTGAACATGAAAAATTAAAGAAAAAAAAATAACAGCTACAAGTTAATTTAACTTCAGAGAATGTTTAACAGTGGATCATAATAACATTTCTCTCTCTGGAAATACCCAGAGTAAAACCCAAATAACCCAACAGTAAAACACAGCTGGAAATAATTTGTCATGCTGATTACAGGTAGGCTTGAATCATGCAGCCTCCTCCTCATACAGCAGGGTTAGATTGGGAAAATGACCAAAGGTGTTTATTTTCAACAGTGCTTGCAAGGATTACTTATTAAAAGGTTGGATTCCTGAGGTTATGTAATAGGTGGTAGAGGATTTCAGCCAAAAAGCTATACAGTGAAGTGGGCAGTCTGCGGCATTCAGGTGGCACTAACAAACTGACAGTAGTAACCAACAGCTCTGCTTTGGCGTGAGGAAATGTGACAAAACATGCTGTGCTTATGTGGGGAATCAAATTAAATGAGCTCCAAGTGATTTGAGTTTTTGGAGAGTAAAAAAAAAAATTATAGAGATGAACATGATGTATTGTGGAAAGTTTGAATCAGTAGGCTGGATGGGATTAATAAACAAAGCTGCAGACAGTGAGAAACAGGCCAAAATGATCACAGGAGCATTGCACTGTCTATAAATTTCTTTGACTTCTTATTGCAGCACTTCGACCACTGGACAGTATAACTATTTGCTTGGGGCAAAATTTGGTGTGGAGAAAGTCTGGCTCAGATGAGATATTAGACTCAAAGTGTAGCCAAACCTCATCCATCATTAGCTTCATCTTGTCCACAACCCAGCACCCACCCTCAAAAGTCTAGTAACTCATCCGCCAAGGATGGATGGAAGACCAGCACTCCAGCCAACATGGTTTTCATTAGCTAAGCAAATGCTTGGGCCAAACTTAAAACACCACTCCCTGCTTTCTTTGCTCCTTATTTTAATAGAGCTTGTCATTCAAGTGTGCCTACAGTGAGAACAGTGTCAGTTAAAGGTCCCATAAGAGGCTCATATAATTTACAGTACAGCTTGTTTGCCTGGTACGTGATGTCCTCTAAAACTGTGGAACACAAATCGCCATTCAAATGCAAATCCAGGCTCAGTTTTGATCGTTAGTGGACAGGACACTGAAACCACAGCTGACGCTTTGGCCCAATCTCAGTGTCTGCCCTCACAGACTCAAAACCTGTATTTCATCAAATACTGCCCCATTTTTAATGAGGTATTTTGAAACTGTGCAGCCTCTTTGCTTCCTTGCTGTTAATTAGATGAGAAGGTTGATACTGCTCTCAAATGTGTACTTTAAATATGAAGCTACTACCAGCAAGTTAGCTTAGTACAAAGGAAGGGGTAAAATGAGCTAGACTGGCTCAGTCTTCCAGACTATGCTTTGGCTGGGGTGCATGCAGTTAAACTCGTGGCTTTATTGGCAACAAACTGCAACAAACTACACTGCACATAGCCAAAAAATAGTCTCACATAATCCCACTAAATTTAGAGGCATGTTGCTGAATATTGTTACCTTCAGATTGAGCGAGCACAGCCTGTGTCCAGTCTTTACATTAAGAAGTTGCTAGTTTGATATTTACAGTCCTGACATTGTATTATTTGTATTATTGACTTCTCCTCAAGAAAGAAAATAAGCATAACTTAGAAGCTACTTCGCGGATCAGTCTTTAAAATGACACTAGGACTGAAGGTGAAATTAGGATTAGACTTCCTGTTAAAATAGGACCCCCATCTCCCTAAATAATCCAAACCCCAAGACAGACAGAGCACTGATGAAGGTGTATCACAGTCCACACAAAGTCTTAAGTCCAACAACAGTAAATAAACTTATCACAAAAAGTAAGCAAATTTGTGTTTGGTCGATTATTACTTTGTTGTAACAATGCTTCTTGGCAATAAATCTCATACCGTTGAAAAGCCTGTTTATTTCCCTTTAAATGGTGCCACATTTGTAAGGAAAATGCATTTGTGGGTTGAGCAGCAGAGCTGAGTATGTGGGTTGCGCCCATGAAGAACTTGCCAAATCTTCTCTGCCAATGCCAAACAGCTTATTCTGCTATTGACTCTTGTTTGGTGTCATTTATTGGATTGGATGGAGAAGAAACAAGACATATTGGCAATTCAACAGTTTATTCATTTAACAAACAGGGGCCTCAGTAGCATGTGGAAGAGCCACACACAGCCACAACAGCCTGGCACCTCCTCCTCATGCTGGTCACCAGCTGGAAATTGCCCTATGACACAGGCCCTATCCAGATCAGTCAAACATGGCATGCTTGGAGCAGACACCAACTGACCACTGTAGCAGGATCCATGCTCATAGGTACTGCTAATCAGGCATCAATCGGGCACCTGATTGTCAGCACCTGGGGTACCAGAAGCTCAAAACAAGAGACAATAGCAGAATAAGCTTTTTGGGATTGGCAGAGAAGATTTGGCAAATTCTTCATGGAGGCAACCCACATACTCAACTCTGCTGCTCAACCCACAAATGCATTTTCCTTACAAATGTGGCACCATTTAAAGGGAAATAAACAGGCTTTCCAATGTGGTAGTATATTGGACATTTTTCAAGAAGGAACTCCTCAGCTTGAGGGAATAGATGAAGGCAACTATGCACTCTCTGCTGCAGATCTCATAAAGGTTTGATGATGTTTGAATCAGGTTACTGTGGAGGCCACATTCTTGCTCTTAATAGTGTCCATGAGACTAGTCTTTGATTTGTTTAGCAGTGATTATGGGTGCATCGGGGTCTTGGAAAACAGGATCATGGTTAGGGAAAAGTGTTTGCACCACCTGGATTGGTAAAATACTCTCATTCCCTGGCTGTTATATGACCATGCAGAGCAATAATCAGATTTAATGACACGAGATGGCTGCTCACACCATTACCGATTTACAATATTATACTGTTGGCAGCAGCTGATGCAGACTAAAGGCATCATTTGGCTTTTCCCAAACATAAAGCTGCATGAGGGAAGGAAAAAGAGTGAAAGGCAAGTTTAGTCATCAGACCAAATTTTGGTCTGAATTGTGGGAACTTACAGAAAACAGGACAATGAACAGACTTTTTCTGTTAATTGGCCAAAAACTGAATGTGGGCTTCTGTGATTCACAATTCAGAAACAAAGAACTTTGAGTTGGAGACCTTAGTATCTTTTTATTGATCTTGTTTACTTCTTTTGAGGTTTGACTTTGGGAGTTAGTCATATCAGTGACACCAATGGTGCGGAAGTGTAAAAAGCAGAAAATGCTGTTCTTTCAGATATGTGATTTCAAGAGAAAAACGCGATCAGAAGTGATGCTTGTGGTTTAGTACTTAGAAAAGTCAGACAATATAATGGAGAGAGAGCAATATTCAGACTGAGTTCCAAATGGCATTACTTCATAAAGTGTGCCTTATTTAACTTCCAAACATCTTAAAACTTACAGTGTTTTCTCCAACCAGTTTGTAGAGGAAAGACATCATTTAATTGCATCCATGAGACAAAAAGAGCATGACATCGAGACGCTGAGTCACTCTCTGTAAAGTCTATGCCCACTACCCCCCACTTTCACCTCCATACGGGTCTGCAGGAGAGATTAGACTGTGTTACATTCCTTCCTTCATGTCCTCAGTCCTGATTATATCCAGACACAATACATCTTGTTCTTCAAGGTTCCCAGCTTAGCACACAGACTGTTAGAGGAGGTAGCGTCTGAAAAACAGAGGCAGGAGTTCACCATCTGAAAATGTAGACATGTAGCTGTCATGAGTTACCTCTGTGATGATGATTTTACAGTACGCCATATGGTTTATGTTGAATTGTGTTGACATATTGTGCTGATTGGAGAAAATAAAATCAGGTATACTGTGTATAGTTTTAATGAACCCTGAATTTAATCAGTTCATGGATATGTACCAAAATATGGAAAATGTATACTCTGATTAACTGCAACCTGCAATTTGAGATTTTGATGACTCACATTAATTTCACCTGGAATTAATGGGCTAAACATCAAGTTATAAGCTGTGTAAAACTTTGGTACAGCACTGTCTATATATTGGATAAAACCAATCTTCAACCAGTTGGAATAATAGAATAAAAGATAGGCAAACATGAATTATTATCATTCATTCTCTATCAAATTCTCCCAAATTTTGTGGTATCTGTCTAATACCTAAAAGCACAAATGTCAACATCACAGGAGGCCAGATATAAGAAGGAAATGTTAGATGATCATCAAAGTCATCAGGATTCATCCACTGAAGATCATGAATGTCTGTAAAAAATAGAAAGAAATATTTCAGTCCAGACGAAAATGCTGTAAGACTTTGCCATCCCAAGTGGTGTGCTATTGGCCTATGGGGTTAGGTGCTGACAAGTGTAATATCCCTGCTTTTAATCTGTGAGACAGCACGCTGAGCAGTTTTCAAGTCTTTCCCCCTTTACTTACAGTAATCTACATGTTGCAGCTGTTAAAACACATCCTGTGTTTTAATAAATTCTTGGTTATGTCACTTCTTGCTGTCACATTGCAGTGCTTGAATGTATATTATTTGAACACAGTTTCATGTCAGTCTAGATTTAGTGATCTGAATGATGATATATCAAATAATCTTCAAGCACAGTTTTTCTTAAACTTCCATAACAGTTAAAAACAAAATGCACATGCTTTAACTTAGTCATGCATCCTAATGACTCCTAGAACATCCCACAACACAGAGGAACACATTGTAGGGAGAAACAGGAAGCTCATAAACCTATTTACACCATCTTTACAAAACATTCTCTACATTTATAAAGCAAAAGTCACCATTATAAATAGATTTTCCAGCACAAAAGGATAGAAAGCATTTCACCCTTTTCAGTCAACAGATGTCTATACCACCAGACCCTCTGAAATACACCGGGCAATATATTATTAAATTCCATCCCCAAGGCACACAGAGGCCAGCAAATTTAATAATTTTGCTTCTACCGTGCCAACAACCTGTAATTTGTCGTTGTATATAATTTCTCATGGTACCACGAGGCTGTTTTCTAATTTAGCCTCGGCTCTTTTTACCTTTGAATGCAGATGACATGGAGGATAACACAAATAACACAAATTCCTGGAGTTTTGCCAGAGCTAGCATATAAAGACAATGGAAACCTTATTCAGGTATGTCACAAAAACATTTGGATCCAAGTTAGGACAAAAATGTGAGTGCCGTATCCTCAGGAAAGAGAGAAAAGGAAAGAAACCTCTGCTGGAACATTGCATTCAAAAGTGGCCCATGCACATGTGCTGTTTAGGCTATGTCTGTTACTGTCTGTTGCAATCAACAGGACTGACTTTAACTTTCCTCACTAGTATACTTCAAGCCTCACAAATGTGCAAATGTCCCATAACAGCACCCTTGCAGGAACATGCTGTTCTTCATGGTCCTCAAAAACAGAGAGGATGTTTTATGAAGGAATATTACAGTCTGGAACAATATAGATCAGAGATCGGATAATGGCTTTCTCATAAAGTAAACAAAAATCAAATTGGTGTGTGGGTGCTTTGTTTTACAGAACAGATGATGAAACAGTTCATTTGGTAAGAAATACTTCTCAGGCTATAAGTTTGTGAGACATATTCTGTTCTCTACTTGCACAAGAGATCGACAGAAGCTTTTCACAATAAATTTGGCCTCAATTACATTCCAACATCAATATATCTAAAATGTTCCCCAGTTTCCATCAGAGATGATGGTGTAATGGTCAGAGGACATATAAAAGATTACTAAACAACACCAAACTAGACACATCCATCAATCTTATGCATTAGCTTTTTACAACGAATGTTAGGGTTTAAGAAAAGAAAGCTTGGCTCTATAAAATGCCATTTGATAGACCATGAAAGGAAAGATGTAATCTGCGTTGGCCCATGGCTTCTAACCACATCACAGTAGTCATTCAAACATTCTCTCCAACCAGGCCGTCTCACTGAGTATGAGAGCACACAGAACTTATGGTGGAAGGATCGATTTGTAAAGGGGGACCCTCCATCTGGGAAAGTGATACGAAGGTTTCATGGAGTGAAGCTCAGCATGTTTGCTGTTTTTGTAGAATCTTCAGGGAGACTCGTGCAATGTTTACACAAATGGGGATACATTCACAATCACTGTTTTTGTGTCAAATGTGACCCCATCCGCACTAAACCTTATAATCTTTTCTAAATTTTTCTGTTCAAGTGGTATACCAAACAACCAAGAGAGTCATTTCCTCCGAGGTTTTGGGAGACATGCTGGGCTCAAAGTCCTTTTATGTCCCTCTCCATTGTAGATTTTCAGCTTTATTCATTCACAGAGCTCTGAGTTGATCATAGACTTAAATGCGCCTATGCATTCAAAGCATTTAAGGTTTATAAACACTAGCATAGCAAGCCTCAGATTTTGCTTCTCAGGCAGCACACAGTAGATCATATTATCTTAGGGTAGATTGTTGGGACTGTATGCAAGTTGTAAGAAAGAGTCCAGACACTACTTAAACCTGAAAGAAATCCCCAAGCTCCTCTGATTTTTTGTATAAAAGATGACCTTAGCCACTGTAACATCCCCCATTGGTTAGTGAAGTCCTGTCTTGAATCCTCAAGGTGACCATACTGGCTCATAGTTTTTAAACTGGATGTGTTAAGCAATGGAGAACATAACTGAGAAACACTGCATGCTAATATGATAGCTACTTGTCAATCACAAGGTAGGCCCACTCTAAAACATAATCCATGTTATTGTCCTTTTCGACTCTTTTAGGAATCATAACTTACAAAATGAACATCATGTTGTATTCACTAAAACTTGAAACCAGAGATTAATATCCTGAACTCATCAAGAAAGTGTATACTGAAGTCAGAAATCAATTGGGCAGTAGGGTCATTTTCCCATTTCTGTATTATCAGATTTCTTTTTCAAACAGAGAAATCACCCCCTGCTGGTCATTTATATGTGGTCTATTCTTAGAGCAGACCATAAATCCAAGATGCTGAGCAGGCTAAGGTAGTTATTCTAAAGAAAGGAATAAAACATAGATTTAGTTGTCGTGTTTAAAGATTGACATTGGTAAATGGTATTTTTCTATTTTGCCTTTTTTATGTATAGCATAATAATGTCAGAATATACAGTTTTCAGTCTTTGTCAAAGTGATTACTAGATTAGTGAACTATGTTTTTTTTTTTTTTTTTTTTTTTTAAGGCAGCAAGTTTT
>VUQI01027475.1:0-14469 GCA_015106735.1 Paratilapia polleni
CCCCCCCCCCCCCCCCCCCCCCCCCCCCCCCCCCCCCCCCCCCCCCCCCCCCCCCCCCCCACCCCCCCCCCCCCCCCCCCCTCCTCCTCCCCCTCTTTCTCTCTCTCCTCCACAAACACAAAACTATATACGGCAATTAATTCCTACTTGTCCCTCCATCGCTCATCGGCCCTGCCGGCGCGTATCGACTCAGATTACTGCTGATGGTCCGTTTTATCACCGCGGAATATACAGCGAGCACACACACACACACTCACACACATAATCTGAGCGCTGTTTAGGATCGCTGCCATAACAGCCTGAAAGCAGAAACAGCGGTGATGAGGTTACGATACACATGCCAAAGCACCTCAGATTACAGGCTTATTACAGCAGAATGAGAGAGCGCGCCGTGACACTGCAGCAGCAGGAGAGAGTATAAAGTTTAACGTTTAAAACACAACAGAAACATTATAAAAATGTTAGAGGCCGCTGCAACAATTACTCCGCTGCAACAGCTGAGTAGTTGAACACTCTAATATGTAGCCTTAAAGATTCGAAATATCAAATATTACACGTTAAACTAAACAGTTAGATGATAAAAATAACAAAATCCGGACTCACTACTGAAAAGGAGAAATTAAACTGGATCAATGCGCAGCGCAGCCACTTTAAACTTCTTTTTTTCTGTTATGGAAATGTTCTGGAAATCGGGGAGATTAAAGTCACCACAAACAGACTTTTATGAACAGCAGCGAGCGACAAATGTCTCCATGAATATTGTGAGGGCAGTACAAGAAAACTGCGTGGTAGCAAATTAATAATAACCGGGTGAATAGCTTATTAAATTACGATAATAAATAAAATATTTTGCAGTGGAATGCGCACCTAATGAGTAATAATCCCCTCATTTGATCTTAAATTATGTTTAAATAAATCTGTTCAGATCATGTTTTACTCATTCAGTGAATGAGTAATAATATATAATAAGATATATAATAATTATATTAATATTAATTATATTAATAAGATGAAAATCTACAATACAACACAAAACTGAAACATTATAGGAATATGTGAAGTGATTTCCGGAGGTCGTCATCAAACTTTCAGAAACTCTACACTGATCTCCACGTGCACAGCGGGCGTTTTTAGTGCTGTTTACAGCGGATAAACGCACCGCTGAGTCTCTACCGTTAAGTGTGTGTATTTGTTTTAACGGGACGCCCCGACACACTGAAGAAACGCACCTCTGCGTCAGACTGACGAGATTTTAACCAGCGTGTTCGTGCGTCTTTTACGCATGACAGCGCCTCGTCGATATCTGTGTGCGCGGATTCACAGCCGATATCCAAACAGGAGTGAGGTCAGTTTTAGAGTGAAAAATGTAAGCTTCTATCGCGGATTTTTTTTTTTTTTTAATTTGTAAAAGTGAAAGACCGTTAAAATAAAAATAAAACCAAGAAAAAAAATCTTTAAATATTACAGTTTTATTTAAATGAAATTTTATTACAAATTTAAACTAATCAGCAATTAATCCATAGCTCTGATTGGAGTGAGATGACTGCGCGCTCTAATAAACACACTTGAATGATGCGTGAAGGCAGACAGGTGCAAAGAAAAGAGGCCGTTTGTATTTTAACATAAGATCCAAATGGACTCTGGTTAATTTTAACTGTGAACTGCAGGACTGCTGCTGCTGCTGTCTGAGAGGGTTGATCCCTGGCCAGGCTGCTGACCTTTGACCTCTGACCCTCCACACGCCAACAACCCTCCTCCTCTTCCAGCTCCTACTGTCCAGCACAGCAGCTGTCAAACCAACTGTAACATCTCACACAGGCGCTGCATGACATGTTTTAAAAATACTGTCAGTGAAATTCAATATTACATTAGCTCAATAAATACTTTCAGATTTGTCCATAAACTTAAGCTAAAAGTTTAGCACACTTTAATGACTAAATAAATCTCAAATTATTTACAGTTTAAGCAGTGAATAACTTGTCAAGTGATGGAAGAGATTTTACGTTTTATTGGGAATCATCGATTTAAATTATCATGACTTTCAATGCCCCTCATTATTTTAAATAACTCTTTTTGAAGAGATTGTTTAGGTACAAATGAAGACTGATAACATGTAAAATATGTGTTTTGAAAGAAATGCAGCGAAACAAAAGAGAAAAATATTGTGGTCAAAATGGACAAACATTATATGTTAATTTGTCTTTAGGATTTAAACAATAAATGAATTTTAAAAGATTAATTGCAACTTTTTAAAACACAGTAAAGTTAATGTCCAATTTTTACACAAATAATAAAGAAATATTATAGAATTATAATATTGTAGGTATTATAAAAGTAACCAGATTTTTTAAATGTAAACTTAATAGTTGGCAAGACTCAGTGGTTATACAAATACTCATAAATAACCTTTATTATAATAAATATATTTATTGTTATTATTAGTAATAGGGTTAGAACAGCTGAATGTGTAGCAAACAATTTAAAGCCCTACAGAAACACCACAGTGTGATTATAGGTACTTCACAGGTTAAACACACTGACTACACCACGAGGTCAAAGGTCACTGCCGAGCACCACACACAGTGAAAAAGGACTGTTATAGAAGATTACAGGAATGCATCTCTAAATAAAGCGTGTGTGAGACGTGTGTGTGTACATACGGTTGTTGAGCTCTCCCGTGTGGTTGCTCAGCGGGATGATCTCCATCCTCTGCTGTCCGTACAGGTAGTAGTCCAGCTCCTCTGCCGTCAGCTTGAATCTCGTTGCGGCTCCTTTGCCGCCCTCCTCGCTGCCTCCTCCACTGCTGCTGCTCTTCACGCTGGATGACACCACTCCCACTCCCACCCCTCCACAGCTCTGCTCTTTGGCCTGATGGAGGAGCCCAGCTGCTGGGTTGAGCCCCTGCTGGTTCTCCGGAGGGACCACCACCACCAGATCGCCTCCTCCTCCACCTCCTCCTCCTCCTCCTCCTGGTCCCCCTCCTCCTGCTCCTCCAGGTCCTCCCGGCCCAGCGCACACTGGGGCCAATGCCTGCCCAAAAAGTGCGATCTGTTGGGGGACGGGCAGCTGGGAGAGCCCTGTGGTGGTGGAGATGGAGATGGAGGTGGATGGGGTGAGGGCTGCTGCTGCTGCTGCCGCCGCGGCAGCTGCTGCTGCTGCTGCTGAAGAAGAAGCTGCTGAGGAGGAGGATGTGGAAGAAGAAGAGGAGGTGCAGTGAGTGGAGGCCAGGAGATGGCTGTGCAGGCGGGAAGGGCGTACGTTGTCCATGGGGATGGAGAGGCGGTCAGGTGGGGGCGGCGGCGGGGCCAGAGGAGCCTTCAACTGAGCCTGAGGGAAGAGTTGCTGCCAGTGCTGCAGGTAGGACGGGTCCACCTTCAGGAAGGCCGAGCCGCTCGGGTCGCCCGGCTTCAGCATGGCTGTCCACTGACTGCTGAGAGAAACATAGCGGGGAGAGGGGCATCAATCATCAGGATCAAAACGCACTGAGAAACATGCAAGAGGTCAGAACATGAAGTGGGGAACATGCAGGGGGTCCAATCTGTTCACTTCAAACATGAGATGTACAACAAGTGTCAGATTCACTACAGACACATTTTTTATTTTCATGCCTATTCACTTTTGAGACATGCTTTAAAACTTTAGTGAGACATTTATGACATTTTAAAGATAAAACCAGTCACTTCAGTTACTGCTTTCACATAAAATCAGTTTTCAGGTATTTTACTGAGAGCTGGAGTCCAAAACTCAACTGATGTCAAAGTGTGTTTGTGAATTTTTTTTTCTAAAGAATTCAGCCTCATTACTCACATTAAAATCGGAGCCAGATTGCACCTGATTTACAGTTACTTACCTTCAGTTTAAAACACTTTTGGCCTTGTGTTACATTTATGAGCAGGAGACACAGAATTAAACATCAGCATGCAGACTGATCATGTTTGGTTTCTTTTGTTTTGTTTTGTTTGTTTTTTTTGTTTGTTTTTGCATTTTTCTTTAATCTAATTTAGATTTTCTGCTGATTATAAAAATGTAAATTCATAGTTATGATGGGCACTTACAATATTTCAAAGTGTAAAATGCATTAAAATGTTTTGGGTATAAAGCTGAAAAGGACACAGTTATCAACATTAAATCTGAGTTTTTCTCTAAAATAAGAACACCAAATGTTTCAGTTTTCTACAACTTTGATTGTAAATCAAACCTCAAATAAATATATATATTTTTAAACTGCTTTAAACTCCTTTCAGTCACCATAATTTTATATTTTAGGCTTCAAACTGAGCTTATATAGGTGAAATGAGACGCAAAGTCCCTAACTTAAATTTACATCTGTGGTCATAATTGCAACAAACAGAGTCAGAGGTTCAGGTTTCAGATGTTTTAGATGATTCTTCTGAGTTTGTTGAGTCGTATACGCGCCACTGTTTCTCAGAGAAAATTCAAAAGTGGATATCCACTGTGGTGTGCTTTCGTTTCAAATAAAACAAAATATTAAATTGAGATTAGTTCTACAGATCTATTTTCCAATGATAAGAATGAGGTAAAAATCACACATCCTAAAATGACATTATTAGTAAGAAAGTATTACAATCGTGAATATTAAAAAGAAGAAACATCCACTGAAATAAGAAGACTGATTGAGAAAAGACTCTTTTTGTATCTTTTAGATAAGATGATCTTATAACGGACTTCTGACTCTATTTGCAGTTTCATTTTTTTCCTCCATTCCTTCTAAAATCGTGAAGAATTAAGTCTCATCCTGAATATAAAAACACAGTTTGAGACATAAACTTCGAAGACCAATAAAACACTAAGTATAAACTGACTGCTGCCTGCTTCCTCTGCTCCGCTGTCTCGGTCTCGGATGGTTTGTTTCAGCGCGGATTTTACGCACACAAAGCGCAAAAAACCGCATTGGAAAAAGCAACAAAGCGCGTTAACACACTCACATTCACACTTTCGAGTAGTTTACAGTGTAAACCAGTTCGTGATGAAAAGTTTCATGTGAATAAACGAACAGATGATCCGGATAAGTCCCTGGAAGCTCCCGCGGTCCAGCGTGCTGCTTGAATCCACGCAGAGGAAGCGTTCGGCGGGCAGAGACGCAGAAAGGCTCCGGTAGGTTTCCTCTGGAGTTTCCTTTGATGTTTTTCCTTTCTTTTTATAATCTGAAAGTTGGTGGCGCAGAAAAGGCTTACAGCTGTCAGAGTGTGTGTGGCTCCTGAGCACTGATTTCCGGGCAGCCGTGGAAGGTTTGTCCCTCCTCCGGTCCGCGGTGAACCATCGAGTGGAGCCGGGACAGTTCGCTGCGTCCAGCGCGTCTCCGGAGCCAAAACTACCGGAGAGTGTGCTAAGCGAGTCTCTCTCTCTCTCCCTCCCTCGCTCTCCCTCTCCTCTTCCATTCACTTATCCTCTCCCCTCCTCTCTCTCCACTTATCTCCATAGTCTCTCTCTCTCCCTCTAATTCGCGCGTATCGTTTCTCTCTCACTTCTTTCCTCCATCCTCCTTTTTCTCCAAACTCTGTTTTCACTCTCTCATTTCTGCTTTTCTGTTTTATGTAATTCACCCCCCTTTTCTTTGCTGTCCTTTTCTCCAAACTGGACTCAGTTCAGTTCATTCAGATGATCTTTATTGAGACTGTGAATAACATGGTCAAAGCAGCACTGGCTACTTGTAAATCTTTCTCGTGTGTATCTACCACAGCGCAAGGGTTGACTGGACTGTACGTGATTTGTAGTAAATGAGTTGAACACACAGAAACACTGGGTATGTGACTGTGTGTTGCCTTTGTGGTTGATATCTTCTGAAGGTTTGTGTCTTTACACATAACCAAATAGTTTTTCATTAAATCAGTGCAGTTTTGCATATCAAACCACAGGTGAAATAATAATTGAAACTTTTTCAAATGTCAGTTCTGTATATATTTTAAAGACTTTCCTACCCTTGAAAACCCCCAGCTTAAATGGTAAACTAAAGGTACAGAGGCCATAATACTCAATAACTCCAATACAAAAATGCTCAAGATCTAAGAGAGTCGTTTCACTTCCTACTAATCCCATAGAAAAAGAAATTGGCTGCAGTTCAGCCAAGGTGTTCAGGAGATAGTCCTCAATTAATAGAAGACAGCTGAGCTAAATGGCTAAAATAATTATTTACGCATGGTTCTAGACACATACACACACACACACACACAAAAATCTGCAAAAACAGTATTGATAACGTCTCAGGAAGGCAACCTCTTTGCAGCTAGGAAAAATCAGTGGTTGCCCAATGATTATATAGAATTTTTTTCTGCATTCATTGATCGATTACAAGTAGTTGCAGCAACCTGTCTCCAAAGAATCGCTGTCCGACTTGGACTGACTGCAGTCACTCTCAGACAGATTGTTGAAGGTCTGCGAATAACTGCTGTCTAATTTATAAATGCAGACAGATTGCCAACACGTTGCAGTCAGTCTGGGACAGTCTGCACAACTTATCTATGACGTGTCTCTTTGCAGTAGGGGACTCGACTCAACTGGTTGCCAACTGGTTGTATTCTGGTTATAATCCTATATAAAAAGCAAGGTTGCAGCAGCTGCATCACTATTCGTGGAGGAATGTCGGAATTTCTGTTTCAAATCTATAACATTCTGGCTGGACTCTAAATGTAAGCAGGCAATGTGAATTTCTGTTTAATATGAATTTCTATATGTAGACAGCAACAGATTTGCAACAGATGGCAACAGATTTTAGATTTCTGTTGATTTATCACAGTTAATTGCCATATTATCACAAATAGATTGCATGTAATTGCCAACTTGACCCTATTTAATTGCAAACTGATAGCAGACTGACAGCAGACTGACTTGTCTTATTGCTGTTTTATCACCATCTTGACATACCAAAGTCGCTTTGAAGATGGCAACTGTTGCAGACTTCGTCCCCGTCTTCGAAGCAACCATTTCAAAGGTATCAAGATAGCAAATTTATTGCACATGGCCACAGTAATTTTGGTCGTGTACAGTCCCCAACCACTGTTTGACTGAAGCATAATGTGTCCAAAATGAAATAAAACAACACTTTATGTCCTTTAGCTTTTCGCACGTTGAAGCAATTTTTGCCCATAAAACACTAGCATTCTGTTAATGCATGCTGATTAGTCAGTTAAGGATTTACAACAGCACCCACTTGATTGAAAGCACTGAAAGCACCTATTTCCAAACAATAAGTAGATGTAGAAGGATGAACTTGTAGGGTTACCCAATGTGAAGCTGACTGGTCCAAACCAAGCATCACTATGTGAAGAGTTGAGAGTAAGAACTGGCTGGTGGTAATGGTTATTCCCAGCAAACATCTGAAATTAAAGAGAAAGTGTATCATGTCTTTATCATGCCAGTTAATCCAGATGCCAGTTAATTCATTTGGGAAATTTTACATTAATGCACTTTCTATACCTGTGGGCATAAAATAGTATCTGGATGTGTGGTCATGAGCTGTATTGAATGTCTACTGACATCTAGAAAAGCACCATCAGGATGTACATCTACCTTTTTTGGATGTTTGTCCAGGACCTCAGAAACTTTATTTCTGGACTTTTTTTTGAAGTCAAACCTCTGCCAAAGATTCAGTGTCTGGACACCTATTCAAGATCTTCTGTAGAAGTCCGAAGCTGACTCAAAATAGGTTTTTTTCCAGGAAGCTTTTTTCGATTTATTTTTTGGATTGCCAGTTGGTGTTGGACCCCGCCAGACACTAGACAGAATTTCTAGATGCAGCCAATGGGCAAAGCATGTCGGGTTAGGCAGTCTCAAGATCACATATTTGCTTTTTGCTAATGATGCCGTCCTGTTGGTTTCATCAAATGATGACCTCCAACTCATACTATAGCCATATAGAACAGCTACTTTTAGACTCTGGTTTTACCTTTTTGACTATCCTGAAACATTTCCTGAAAGTGGTTGGATTTAGGCAACGAGTCTAAACGGTTACTCAGTGCTTTAAAATGTGACAGTATGGGGTCCTGACCAAACATCTGCATCTGATGTGTTGGGAAACAGATCTCCCTGTCAAAAGTCTTCTAAAATGAGTTTGCCCAATGTCAAAATTCAATCTTCAGGTGATTAATTGAGAATACATCTCAATATTGTTCATTCTGGCTTTTGAATGTCCAAAACTGACTTTCTTGTGGCATGTGTTTTTGTTTAGTGGATGATTTGGTGAGGGTTAGGTCACTAAAAATAAATGGTTTTATAAAAAAAAAAAAAAAAAAGGATAGTTTAAAGAATTCACCAATGAATCTTGATAAGTTATGGAATACAGGCAAAAAACTTCTCCTCCTTGGTCAGTAGGGAGATGAGATTTTGCATGCACTCTTATTCACAAATCACAAACAGGATTTATTCCTAGACCTAAGTCATTCTGGTAGCCTACCTAATCCTAACCAACCCGCAACTGAAAATTAAAGTAAAACATGCCTGCTTAAGGTCTAAAAATAGTGGTCCAAATGGTCAAACCCCACTCTCCTAGGTGAAAGTCTTGTGTTTGACTTTAGTCACCACTACACTCGCCACGTCCAGCATCACCACATGATGTTCGTTGTCTGTTCATTCACCATGACAGTGCTCTTAATACCGTGGTCACACTGTTGTTGATGAAGGGACTTTTCAATGGAAGCTTTTCAATTAGCATTGTTTCTGTGATTCCGGCACATAATTTTAAGTCATCATACACCACCATCCCCCATTGGGTTCTTTAGAGATTGTGGTCATTTCATGTATCTTCGTGAAATCAGGTTAAATGGAGAATATAGATATAGCCTGGATTTGTTTATAGAAGCACTAGCAAGTCTATAGCTGTCTGCAGATATAGTTGTGAAAACCAGTCAGTGCAGTGTTTTTGCTGATTCTTAAGCAATGTGTTGACAGGAATAAAGAAAATCTTGTAACCTGGGGGTACCAATCCAAGCTAAAATTTTGCTGGCTATAGCTTTAAATGATTCTGTAAACTTATGGAATCTCTGTCTGTCTGTCTATTTGTGTTTGTTTGTTTCTTTGGCTGCCAATTCCTACACAATCAGGAGATGAGCAACCAAAAGGGGCACGCAGGTACATCTTAAGATGCGTCCACACTGGAAGCGATTTGCAGCGATGTGGCGACCAGAGACCATAGAAAGTTATTGACATTCAGCAACTTTAAGCAACCACAGGTGAAATAACCGCTGGTGATGCAAAGTGGGCGGGACCCGAGATAAACATTTTTCAACTTCCAGGCGAGCAACTGAAGTGACTACCAATGAGAGTGCAGGATACTGTTGATTGACATATGTTGCAGTAGCAAATACATGAGAGGGTTACCTAGGCAACCGGAGCCTGGAAAGTTTGCTAGCAACCAATTGTCATCGCAACAAGTGCATCGCTTCTAGTGTGGACACAGCTTTAGGCCCCTGAAGGTTCTTATTTCTATCAGATATTTTGATGTTATCATGTTGTCTAGCAACCACCAAGCGATGAACGAAAATGACCTGCTTTTAGCATTTATGCACCTATAACACCTTATAACAGCATTCTATCATTTTTATTTCACCACAGTAACATCTATTTATATCCAAAAAACTTTAGTTCTGCATGACACATTATGACGCCATCAGGTTGCCTGGCAACCACCTAGTAATGGACTAAAATGACCATATTTTAGCCTTTATACACCCACAACACTTTATGAAAGCATCCTATCATTTTAATTTCATGAAAATAGCATCTCATTTACATCCACAAAAGTTAAATTATACTGTACATGCCTAGCAACCACCTAGCAACGGGCTAAGATGACCCATTTGTAGCATATGAACAACATCTAACACACCTATTTTTTACTTTTCTCAATGTGATTACGTATATCAGTTTTGTAAACAGCATAAAAACAGACCAAACAATACTGTAGCATGGGCATACACTAGTGCTTAAAAAACACAGATTACAAACAGATGTTTGAAATAGGTGACGATAATAAGAATCTTCTCCTAGACATGGTAGACAATGATCTCTGATATCAGGCTGATTGCTATTTAAATCACTGATACATTTGCATATGCAGTAAAATATATACTCTATAAATATAAAGCTGCTTTTTGGTTGTCAGACTTGGTAAAAAATGCCCACATAAGGAGATCCTGGTACAGATTATACACAGTGTTTTATATGCAGGGTTACTAGTGAGGTTTGACTGCAGTGATGTAGGCTACGTCTACAACCTGGATTCTCTATGTAGACAAGCAATCACATTTATAACCACAAGAGGTCTCTTCTCAGGGAAGATGGGAGTTGTTTTAGAGCTTATGAACTTCCAGTCAGTGATTTTTCTAGATAGCCATTGTGGGAGAGTAGGTGTTATTTCTCCTCATTCATCCACTGAAGAACTCTGAACCTGTTTGTGTTACAATGAAAATTATTGTTAATTTTTACAATATTTATTATTATTTCTGATCTTATAGGTGGTCATTCTGCCAGTTTACCTCACTCTGTTCTTGCTCTCTCTCACACTTTCATTCTGTGTAAGTGTGTGTGTGTGCCGATAAGACAGATTACAGCCGAGCTCATTGTGTTTTGGGTCTGACTTGTTATCCATGACCCCAAGCTTTCCCACCCGTCTGCTTCACACACACACACACACACACACACACACACAAATGCACATAAGGCATACAGTATGCGTGTGTACATCAGTCATTGTAAGCTGCTGTGGATAAGAACATCAGCTAAATGCCTGAAAACGTAAATGTGTGTGTATGTGTGTGTGTATGTTGTTATGACTGGCGTCGCCCTGACAGGCCCCATTTGTCATCCTCGGGACCTCTGGTGGATTGATAACGAACAAAAACACAAACATAAGCGTCTGAAAATGAACTCTTGTCGGCTTAAAGCGACTTTTTCAGCACAGAGGAATGTTGAGCAACAACAGGCCGTATGATTGGCTGAAGCACAAGCTCAGGGTCGACAGTAGCCAGCAGGGAAGCCCAGGGTTGGTAGTTCAACTCTAGGGTCCTCTTTCATGTAAATATTTTTCACCTACAGGCCTGTAGGATGATGTACAAAAGGACAATTGTAATCATAAATTCAGTAAAAATATACTTTTCATGGTTTGTTGTTTAATTGGATGAAACAAGGCTATTTTTTTAACATTAGGAAGTCAGCAGCATCTCAGCCCATGTCTACATCTTTATTTCCTTTTTCAGTGATTTAGTGGTCTTTTATTGAGGAAATAGCTATTAGTCACTGCTGAAGAGTCACATCTCTGGAATCACACTAACATTTCCTTTTATATTTAAAAGGATATTTTTGCATTAATTCACAATGGAACAATACTGAAGACTTTTTAGTGCACACAGTTAACGAAAATAAAAAAAAAATACAAAATGCAGGAAAAACCAACAACTTGAGCATTATTGTTTATATATGAGAGACTTTTTAGACTTTTTAATTCATTGCCAATGAAAGCTATAAATCCTGCTGTTTTGAACCAAGACTTTTAACCCCAAAAGCATCCAGAACTTGCTTATGCTCATTTTTGTGTTTATTTTGATTTCTAGTAATGTATGAACCACTGTGTTTTGTAGGGTTTCATACCAACCTCTACAAGAATTAACTTTCAAATTAATTTTCAGGATAATTCATTTTAAACCTTAAAGGAAGTCCCCATGCATTCAGGATTCAAATATACCGTTTTGTTACATGCTAATTCTTTGTTTTAGGCAATTTTTTCCCTGTTGTAATACAAATTAAATAATATTTAGTGGGGGTGTAACTTAACTTGATAATCTCTGAATAATTATTTGGTCACTCCAAAAAAAAAAGTTGGTATCAGGTTGGCAATGCCACGTTCTGATAGTCTTGAAAGGGTTCGTTTTGTTTGCGCTACAGCAGCTCAAAAGCCAAATACGTGCTACTCCATTTTATATTATAAAAACACAGAAAGGTAAGAGATTTATACATAGCGAAGCTGAAACACACGCAAATTTAGCATTTATTTGGTTTATATTTGTTTATATTTAATTATCAATTTCTCCATCAGCTTATCAATTTTGACAATATAGATTAGCTTCTGAAATTTTGTCTAAGCAAAAGTGAGGTTTCATGGTTTGTGTGACTTTAGAACAACTGAGAAAACCATAAATTAAAACTGAAACAACAGCATAGTATCACCTGATGTCCAAATACTTATTGTGTCATAAAGTTATTTAAAGAAAGCCTCCTGTTCGCTTACATGATTTGGATGTGATGTATTGTTGTGAATAAAGCAGCAGAAAGCTATAGTCTTACTATTTTGTGACTTTGACCTGATAATTACTTGCATTTCTTACATTCTATGCATTAATACTTTTGCCTGTATATACATTTTGTTTTTAAGTATATTAAAAAAAATCTCACTGTCTACTGATGTTCCTTAACAGTAAAGGTTCTCTGCCAAAATCAGGGAGTGATTCAAAGGTATTCGTCTTTGTTTCCATTTTGGGCAAGTTTTTTTTATAGCATAATTAGTTTGTGTGCAGGAAAAAGCAGTTTCTAGTTGTTCTTGCTGCTACTGGCAAAATTTCCAAAAAAAATTCTGTTGCAGTGGAAACTTATGCGGTGATTATTTTGTAACTTTAGATCAATGATAAACATTAATCATTTCAAAATAAATGCATTGCATTGTGATTTTCTTAGTGAATAGAAACTATTTTGAGTCTTTTCAGCTTAAATATATTAATTAAAAAGATAAAGAACACTACATGAAGATGGAAAATGTACTACTGTCACGTAATAATCTGAGTTTAACTGTTGGGCAAAAAAGTGTTTTGAACTTAAATTATTACATCCAGTTTAATACTAGTTTTACTCAAACGATTTGTTCAGTATTGATGATTTACTTTTTTTAATGCATGCAATGTTTTTAATTGCCTCAGTTTTTTAAAGTAAAAAGCAACTTAAAAACAGTGTTGAATAATGCACAGAAATATTCAACTACAAGTTGGATTTTTACTTTTAAGTTTCTCGTACAATTTTTTTTAACTTGTTCTCCCTAACTGTGGCTTAATATTACATGTGATAAGAGAGCAGAGGTATTACAACATGAGATCATAAGATTGCATATAAATAGCCACTTCTTTTACATTCTGCATGTCACGTGTTGGAATATGGTAAGGAACAAAATAATTATTTTATTAATGTACAAAATATGTACAAAATGGTGACAGTGAATTGGGAATTTTATTCTTATCATCAGTTGTGATTTCAGTGAATGTAAGTAATTGTAGGTAATCTTTGAAAAATAAATGTTTAACATCAATATGTAGGTAACCTTTAACTGGCATGATTTATCTGTGCTATTGTGTTAATATGTGATTAAGAAATTCAATAAACTGTCTTTTTTGAAGATATATTGTCCTGTTATTTAAATCACTATGACTCCCATTTTATGTTAAAGCCACACATTAGAAGCTGTGATGTTTGTTTTTATCATAATATACCTTACAAGGAGTTTTTGAATAAAAATTATGAATGCATGATTCTTTTTATTCTAAATGTAAATTTCTTATATTTCTACTTCATCTTCACCGTTTTTAGTCTATAGTTATGATTCTTCTCCATAATGTCGCAGGGGATTTTCTTTTCTAGACAGAACGCATAAAGAAAGAAAAGGAAAAAAGGGGGGAAACAGAGCAGGAGTAGAATTAGGTGTTTTCATCCATTGATTAATGACTTTCTAAAGCAAAGCACATCGAAAGGAGCCGGCCGATCAATAAATTAACTGCCCAAATTCATCATTTTCTACAACAAAAGCTAATTATTTAGACGGCTGCAGGAAAGGAAAAAACACAATATTAACAAGAGTTCATTTAGCAAAGCTGTATATTCCAATATGTGAGAACACTACAGGGCTCCTGGTTACATTCAGGAGTTTCATACTCAACAACAGCATGGAGGAAGTATAACTTTAGATTGCAGTTCTTAAAAGACAGGTATAGATTTAAACTAACCTTGTTTAGTAATGAAGATTAAGGATAAAAGAAAATGTAAATATCAGAATCAATACAGACAGTGGATGACTAAAATAGACCTCTATAGAATCCATCACTGATAGATGCAGTCATATCTGGAAAAAAAAAAAAAAGACAAATAAACACTACATTTAACCATGTTAAAATATAATGAAGAATGTATGTCTTTAGCAGAAAATGAAGTTGGTGTTTTGTCATCTCAGCTGTTATGTGTTTTGATAGCTGAGCTGGCTGTTTGTGCTTGTAAAGCACAAAACATGGTTATGTGGTGGTCCCACACAGAGCTACATCATCTACATGTTGTAGTTGTTTACTGTCACCAGGGGGCAGTGTCACAAACAGCCAGCCTGTAGCTGGCTACATATATATACATATATACACACTTTTTTTTTTTTTTTTTTTTTAACCTTTGATTTTTTTTTTTTTTTTTTTTTTTTTTTTGTTTCCTTTTCCT
>VUQI01027477.1:0-10388 GCA_015106735.1 Paratilapia polleni
CGGATGAGTGATGAAACGTTTCTCCCACTGAAAACGCTGCGTCCAGATGAACAGAATCAACCTTCTGGGATTTCCTTACCTGGATGATTGAGCATGCTTTTTTCCCTTAATAAATGAAATCATCATTTAAAAACTGCATTTTGTGTTTACTTGTGTTATCTTTGTCTAATATTAAAATTTGTTTGATGATGTGAAACATTTAAGTGTGACAAATATGCAAAAAAAAAAAGAAATCAGGAAGGGGGCAAACACTTTTTCACACCACTGTACGTGGCCTGTCATGATAAATCAAAGGTGTAAATCAAAGACTCGTAAATCTCTCATCTGGATCTTATGAGAAACATGAAATGTAAGCAGACAGTCCTTTAATGTCCAGCTGCACTCACCTGGGTCTGAAGCAGGAAGACCCAAAGTTACACTGTCAGATGGATGAAGATGACAAATACAGTCAGAAAGAGCGACAAAGCACGAGTCGAAGCATAAAACCAGAAAAGGAAAAACAAATAATAGTAAAAACACCACGTCCTCCCTCTGAAGCTCCCTGTAGCCTTCATCAGATAAACACACTGTGCACACAAACAGCAATCATCTTTTTCTCACTGTGCTGTAAGTCTTTCTTAGAAAAGCATGTAGGCTGTGCAATTACTGTGAGGATCTGCAGCCAGGCGTGGATCACCTGACCTGCACAGTGACTACAGGTAACAGTAGGCGTATAAACGAGCTTTTAAGTGCTGAATTCTCATGATTCAGAGGTTTGCTTTAACATAAGATCTCAACTGAGGCAAAAAGGGATCATCTGTTATTGTAAAATGACTGACAGGATCATCTAAAAACAGGATGATGTAGGGGTGGGCTGAAGATAATGTTCCTGGCTGTTACATTTCCTCAACATCTGAAGTTAAATTATTTGTCCGAAGTGATCCAGTTTCACCTCGGACACAAAGTGGAGACAAATAAATCCCAGAAGAATCCCCCCTGTGGTCCCATCACGTTCATGCCATCCTCTCATCCTCTGGGCACTGATCAGTACTTTTCGTAGGTCGGCGTATTGATGCGGCCTGAGGAGACTTTTCATGGCACTGCGATGGCCTTCAGGGCTCGGAGGACCCTGACGTAACGGCTCTGGTCTGATTACCTACATGGACACAGTTTACACATGAGCTACAGCTGTGGGTTTCAGACTTTAGGTGTCCAAAACTCAGCAAACAGCCAGACAAGATTTCAAGACACAACTGAACTCATATCTGCAGAAAACGTCAGATGGAGGCACTTTTGATCAATCAGTTAACTCCTCCCAGCAGATGATGCATCGGGCTGAAGACATAAAGCAGGAAGCTTAAACAATGAATGAGTAATTCTTCCTGATGGTTTCTTTTCTGCTTGATCAGTTTTACCTCCTCACTGTCAGTCAGGGCCTTTGATGTGCACTAATACAGTAAATTTAAATGTCAGTCATTACTTTTGTTGAGTTACAATAATAATCCCAGAAAGTTGATTCTGTTCATGTGGACTGAAAACGCTGCGTCCACATGAACAGAATCAACTTCCTGGGACTTCCTCACCTGGATTACTGAGCAAGCATCAAAACATTACAATAATAATGTGTGTGTGACACAATATCTTAACTTTGATCCAGTGTTTGGTGCACTGAGTCTACCTGCCTTTGGTCCAAAGACCGAGAGACTCCTGCTGAACTCTGAAGGGGTGCACTACGAAGCGAGCAGGTCGTGACCGAGCGCCGGTGTTTCAACAGGTTGGATCAGAAAATCAGAAATAAACGAATAAAAAGTCTTTGTCAGGAGCACGGACAGCAGATTTGGGCTGATTATGATGGTTTAATCAGGATATTCTGTTGTGGGAATTCATGCTTTTCTCCAGTCACATACGCACACAGCGCCATTTAAAGGGTCATTTCACCCAAAACACTGTTCTCCCATTTACGTGAGTTTGAATCCAGATAATTAGCAAAGTATCACACAAGTTTAAATTTAGACCAGATGATTAGGATCGGGATAAAAAAATGGATCAGAGTTATTGCGTTTGATCTTGGGGTGACGGGAATATATTACCAATTTTTTATACTGCCCTCTGCCCCCTTTTTCTCACCACTTTATGAAAAAAGATCGAAGGTGCTCATCATTAATGAATGAGTGTGTTAATCGAGGAGTTTATATAATATGCAGCACCAGCGTTGCACCGTGTGTTTATCAGCCATTACTGATGCCTATATTCTGGTTTTATATGCTCTTCTATTTTATTTTCCCCTCTTTAGTCATGTTATTGTTTTATCTTTGATTTTATGGAGTGTAACATCTTAAATGAAGGGAATAGAGTGATAATAGCTGACGCACAGTGTTTAGAGCTGAGTGAAAATGGAAATGAGCTGCATGTAAAAATGTGTTTTCCATGAATATTTCAGCTGTTTTCCTGTTTTGAATCAGTGTCCTACTATTTCTCCCCATCACTGCTTCTCACTGGTTCACTTTACAAGGGCACATCACTGAACCACAAAGCCATCTGGCTCCGTGTAATCCACATCAGAACAGACCAATCTGATGCCATTTAGACAGATGTAAAATGGTCCAAATCAGATGAGGAACCCAAACAACATGAGAGGGTCATTTCACAGAGAAACACAGCGAGCAGCAGTGGCCTCAGGCGTTCAGATGCCAGCTTGTGACTGGAAGGTCACGACTGAAATCCCCCGATCCACTGAGCAGAAGTACAGAAAATGTACCACGAAGTGTGGACGAGGGGACGAGGGGAGCTTCCACTCGCAGAGGAAGCTGCCGTGGAGAAATTAGGCTTCAGGCTGAAGTCATAAATGAATCAAAAGAGAGTAAAGCTTTAATTTAAATGATAGGTAACACTCTGATGGGACTATTTGTCTTCATTTACATGAGTCCAGGGTCTTCACTGTTTGATTCATGGTAAACACGTCTGCAAACAGAAGACACAAATCTACAGAGCGCAGACGATCGGAAAATTATACGAAAGCAGAAAAGTAGCAGAAAGCCAAGCTGAGGAAAAGCGAGCAGACTCCGTTCTGCTTTCGGCAGCGTGCCAGAGGATTTCCAGGTCACCGCGTCTTCCACAGTGATGTGAGTATGATGAGAAATGAAGGTGAAGTAATAAAGCAGCCTCCCCGCTGCTGTCTGGAGAAGTGATACCTCCAGACTGATGCTCGCATTCCTGAGAGGTCGTGTGAGGTTCATACATGGAAAACCTTCAGCCAGATTTCTCCTCAGAAAGATAAATGAGCTACAAACAAGAAAAACAAGTAAAAAATTACCAAGGAGTTTAACAAGTCAAAACCAGCAGGTCCAGTTTGTGCTTTGTGATCTGGTTTTATTGGCTGGACCACCTGTTGTCAACCATCTACCACTCACCTGCAGAAGGATCTGCAGCCTGGTAGGCTGTTCACATTTAACTGAACTTGAAATAGTCAGATAACCATTGACTGTGCAGTAACTTCAGCTTTGCTGTCTGTGGGCCCTTTTCAGCTGATGCTGCATAACATCTAAATATTGATGGGAAGCTGTGTTTTTGTAGCTTACTGTTAATCTGAAACACTCAGATGTGACCTGCTGGTGAAATCCTATATCTCCCCAGAGCATGCCTGCTCCCCACAATGTTTCAGTCCAATAAAAATCAGGACAGAGTGCTGTTAAACGCCCATTTTAATGTTTTTTTGACAGACCGGTGAGTCACAGAGCTGCAGAGGAGCAGCCGTGGCATTTATGGCGAGATGCAGGTGGCAAGAGAGGCAGACAGAGAAATCTAAAGTTGGACTGCTCATTTAATCGAGTTTAGTCTCACATTATGAGACATTCTGCTGATGGGTGACTCAGCCAGACATACACACACATAAATGGCATTTAAGATGGCGGCGTCTTCTGGGTGCATGCATTTAGTTTTTTTTTCTTCATTAGCCATAGTTTTACATTTTCTATATGCGTATGTTACGCTTTTAAGTGGACCGATTCTGCTGCTTCCTGTTTCATGTTGTCAAGGTCTGCGTGTTATGCACACTGCGTGGAGTGTGAAAGCGTGGACCCAAAATGCAGACGCGGAGTACAGGCAGGATTAAACGAAAGGCGAGCTGTTTATTAAAGCTGTTTGCAGATTCTTTCATAAGGAGAAACATAAAAATCCAAAAAGGGGACAGAAACTAGAAACCACAGGAACATGAAAACTTGGAAACTAAGAAACTCACTAAGGCTAAGAAACACTGGGCCAAGGAGAACAGACGCTCTGACAAAGACTGAGGGGAAGGCAGCACTACACACACACACACACACACACACACAAACACACACACAGAAGGGCAATCAGGGGAGTGGAGACAGCTGGGGAAAACGAGACACAGCTGAAAGAAATCAGAAGACGAGACAAGGGAAGTCAACTAAGAACCAGGCACACGGACACGACTATCAAAATAATACAGGAAGTAACAAAACACAGAGACAAAGAACATAACGTGACACAGAAGGAAGAGGCTAAGAAAGTAACAGGAGACTGAACTGAATAAGCCTAAAGCAGAATACTAAGTGAAATAAGCATTGACTGAAACAAAGATCTAAGATACTTAATAAAACCATAATCAGGAGGAAACAAACAGAATATAAAATAAAAAACAGAAACTCAAAGTCCACAAACTGAAAACTCTGGGTCCAAAACCCGGGACCATGACACATGTCATATGCAGTGATTAACAAATGTATTAGACCGCCTCCCAGTGTAAGGTTTATGCCACGGCTGCTCTAAACGAACAGTATCTGTAATTACCAAAATAATTTTTATGTTTCTGCAATGGTTAATCCACCAGTATGCACAAGCTCTTTAATGGAAATGATAGTAACTAAAATTTATTTATAAAGCACATTTAAACACAGGACAATCTTAACAAAGTGCTGTACAAAATAAACAATAAAAAAATTAACAAAATACTATATAAAAAAGTACAGTCATAGAAAACATGCCCAAAAGTATAAAGTAAGACAACAACCACCAGTCACAGACATAGTCAGGAGGTTATGAATCCAGGAATGCCATCTTTAACCATGATTAAAAATGGCAATATTTGGAGCCTTTGTAATGGACACAGGAAGCAGGTTCCACAAACGTGGAGCTGCAATAAGAAAGCCCTGTCACCTTTCTGTTTGAGCTGAGCACAAGGAACGTGAAGTAGAAGTTTATCACTAGATCTAAGAGATGTAGGGATTGCACGAAGTGAATCGGGTAATATAGGAGGGGGTCCGACCACTGAGAGCTTTAAAAACCATTAATAAAATCTTGAATTCAATTCTGAAATGGGCAGGAAGCCAATGGAGTGAAGCCAATATGGGAGTAATGTGATCTCGCTTCCTAGTGCCAGTTGAAAGACTAGCTGCAGCATTTTGAACTAACTGGAGATGAGATGGCAGCCACTGAGGGAGCCTAGATGAAACAAAGGCACGAATGATATTTTTAAATTAAATAATTGTTGTTGTTATCCACAAATTTTCAGATTTACTGTTTTACAAAAAAGCAGAAAAAAACATTAGAGCTCATTATTTTTATTTTTTGATTAAGATGCCAGATGTCATGATTACATGATTACCACCGCCAGCCAGCCCGGACCCCTGACACCAGATTCCACTTATTTACCTGCATTCCTGAACAGAAAAATGAGTTTTAGTGGTTGAATGTTCTGCTTGATTCATTTCTGACTCCTCAGAGACGTCCAGTGTGCCGGCTCAAATTTGGATATAAAAACATGAATTCAGTTTGAAATTCCTCACTCGTGTTCAACATGGGAAAACATGGAGAACTCAGTGAAAAGGAAAGAGTTGCATTAAAGCACTTTGTGATGCTGGATGGTCTTTCTGGTTTTTATGACAGGGGGTCTAATGAATTTGTTAAGCTCTGTATCTCCTGTTCCTGTGCTGGATGTTCATATTAAACATGGTCAGAGTTTCTAATGATGAGCTCAGTGTGTGTGCAGTAATCCCTGTGAGCCCAAAGCTCAGGCTGCAGGCTGCTCTCAACACCCAGTTTATCACAGTTTTTATACTCTTGGCTTTTCTTATAGGATATCCTTATATGGTCACCTCAAGCATAGAGAAGCCCCACCAAACCTGTTGTTCAAACCCTCTGTTTGTGAGGCACAGCCTGTTAGAAGAAAGCTGTCCTAAAGGAGCTAAAACAGCTTGTTTCAGACAGAAGATGAACTGAGGGGCTGCACTAAGGCCGTGTAAGATAAAGAAGGATTATTTTGAACTGTGAATCATGCAAAGCTGCTCTACAGAGTCCAAGAATTCAAATAAGGAGCTGAACTGAGCGGGTTACCTTTACTGTGAGTACAAACTTCCGATCTGTAAGGAAGCCTCTCTGCAAAAACACATCGTGTGTGTCCAGTTAATCAGAGTAATTCTTCTGTCTGACTCGTCATGAAGCTTCAGTGAGTAGGACAGGAGCAGAAATAAAAAATAAAATGGAGCTCTGAATTTTATTGCCCTGGCTCATTAACGTGGGTTTCACTTGATGCTACAGTCTTCATCCAGTACAATAACCAGTGGCACCTGCAGGATTTAATTTCATACTACGGTTATGACCCCTCCCCCCACACTAAATAGTAAACAAGAGAGAAAGGGTTAGGTGACGCAACAAAAGACCTGAAAAGGTTTGCAATTAAAAAAAAAAAACAGTCCATTCACAAGAGGTCAGTAATATGATTGGATATGAAAAGAGTTTCTTCAAGAACAGATGGATTCGGAGGCCATGAGGTGATGAAGGACTTCTGGGAAACAACGTGACGGGATCTGAAGTGTCTGGTTCACAGAATGAAAGCTGGGAGGTGTTTCATGTGAAAAAAAATGGGACTTTTCTGTGAAACAGTCGCTATGATGGTAACTGGACCTGAAGGGTTCTTTCTTTTTTTTAAACTTTCTGTTCACATGAGGCTTGACATATGAGTTAAATGAATCTGAATTGACTTGGAAAAAAAGATATCAGCTGGTGAAGCAGTGAAAGACTGCAGGGAGACCGGATCATAAGGAGAAACAAGCGCATGTGGAAGCTGCTGTTGCCTGTAATGGTGAGACAACCTGGACCTGTGAGAGGGATCAGCACCAGCTCCACTCTTCAGGTTACTGGCACCATAAAACTTTTTCTAAAGTTTTCCAAATCAGTCCTACCGAGGGTAACCCCCTGCTGCCAGATTTCTCTCCAGTTCTCACCAGGACCTCCACTTTTCTTTTAGCCTTGGTGCTGAAACTGAGAAGTAGTTCCTGAAAAGTGAACAATAAGAAGACGCCAACGAGCAGCTTGTGGTCGGGTCAGTTAGAAAGCTGCTGAATTCCTCTCCTTAAATGGTCGGTACGGAGCCCTACAGGGATCACGCTTACCTTTAATGATGACTGTGCACGTGAATCCACTATTACTAAGTCTCATTACAAATCAGTGCAACCCTCAGAATGCTCACATGAGCTCTTTGCTTTACAGGCTGCTGGTTCAAAGTGGCTCCATACCAGTATTGTTATCCACCAATACATGCTTGTGTTTTGGAGGGTTATGGTTGGCTGTATAGGGACAATTACTCTGAAATGTAATAGGCTACAGATTACTAGTTACCTTGTTAAAATGTAACTAGTAATGTACCTACTTTAATTACTTTATCAAAGTATTGTGACTTACTTTCTGGTTACTTTTCAAACAAATGCTTTATATGTATTTTTTAGGCCTGAGTAAGAATATAATACTGACTAGTACGACTATGTTAGAAAATGATTTTGACCCAGCAGGAATCACAGCTGGAAGATGATCCTGGTTTTAATGCAGGTAAAAAGGAGACCTTTTATATGCTCTGACCTGTTCTGAGCAGACACGTATTCCACATGCCCTGAAAGTTTACCCAGAATGCACTTTGTGACGTTTTCTCCAGTGAATCATCAGAAACAGATCAAACATCAGGGTACCAACGCTGGTTTCTGTTCCTCTGCGTCACAGACATTAAACTGCTGCACTTTATTCAGACTCTGATAGATCCCATCATACTGATGCTCACAGCTGGTTACAGAACAGAAAACAGATTTAGTCTTCAGACTGTCACTCTTGCAGTGGGTGTAAAACTGATTTGGTTGCAGTTTTAACAGAATGTATTTTACAGCCCTCAAAATTTCATGTGGATATCTGCTGTACTTGTACTGGAAAATATAAATAAAAATCACCAAATATGGACCCACCTCTGAACTCTGAACATATTATGAAGGTAAAATTTAGCATGGCTCCATTAAATATATTAAACCTACTGTCTGACTGTGAAGAGGTCTGGGGGAACTTTTTCCAGATTTGACTGATTTTACACAGAATGACCATCCATGGTTTGATGTAGTGTATGATATGACGGAAATGCACTGAAATATTACATGCTACTGTTACTCTGTCAATAGACCACTCGGTATTTGTACTGTTCTCTCTAAAGCGTAAAATAAACGTTAAATCGGCGTGTTTTTGGTCTGATTGAGGAATAAAAACTTTCAGGTGACCACCATGTATTTTTATTTTCAGCCTGCTGTCGCCCTCTAGTGGAAGATTCATAGAAAAAGAAACTTCGCTGATTGGCTTAAATTGCGATGTGCTTATTTCTGATTGGCGGATAAAATTTTCTCCGTCTACAAAAACCTTCCGCGCGGGAACACGGACAACTTAACGTTTCCTCTTCGTCTTTATTTTTTAATTTACCTCACTAATTGCAGTCTTTGTATGTCTGTGCTTTTAGATTTAATGAGTGTAAATTTAGAGGGAGGGAAAAGGATAACAACCAGCCCTCGGGTTAAGAATAAATGTTGGCGTTGCGTGGTTTCAGTCCGGAGGAGAACAGAGGATGGACCAGTATATGGAGTTTAGAGGAAGAAAGTAGTTGTGAGACTTTCTGTCCGCGGCTGTAAAATGGGAGGCTGCAGAGCGTTTCAGAGCTCAGCGCTGGTCTTCGTGCTGCTGGAGCTGTCTCTGGTCTCCGGTGACATAACGGACGGAAACGCGGAGCATCTGAAGAGAGAGCACTCGTTAACGAAGCCGTACCAAGGTAGGACAGTTAGCCCGGGAGCTAACCCGCTGTCCGTGTCCTCCTTTCTGGAGGATTCAGGTACGTTTTAGCTGCTCGCGGGGGCTGACCGTGGCTCCGTGGCTCGTTCAGGTCAAATCGATTCACAGCTGTTTGTTACACGAGTTTTAAAACCACGGAAACGAGTTTAGAGTCGCCTTCGGGGTCACAACACTGAAACGTCCCGGGCGCGAAAAGCTGCTCACACACCTGAGGTGTTCGTCTCATTTTTACGAGTCACACACACTTAACATGAAGCTACAACTGCTGCAGGCGTATGAAAACACACACACTCACACACACACACACAGGAGATAAATTAAAGGAAAAACCCGCAGTCTGTGAGGGTCCAGTGTTACAGATTAACGGGTGTCGGTCTAACAGATGCGTCATAGCTGCTTTTCAGGAGCCGCTACCAACAAACCAGGAAATAAATGCGGTGGATATTTGGTCTTTAAAATGCATTTCTTTGCTTGTTGTTTTCTAACACAACAGTCTGCTGTCACACTGTTTTTGACAAAAACAGATCATACGACTTTAACTGGTGATATCCTCGCGCTACAGAAAGAACGATTCAGGTGTCTGCGCTGACGCCTGTTCATAATTTCACCAACGTTAAACTGTTCGGTAAATGTTCCTGTTGCCGTTATTATTCTTCCCTCACACTTTCATGTGATGTGAGGATGGTCAGTCCTACAACTACAGCACACACTTTATATCATCTGCACTCAGAGTGGATGTTAGTCCATTAGTGCTACCTATGACGGAGTGTGACAGTTCAACCAGGTGAACCTGTGACACCCCTGCACCTGGATTCATTCTGAGCAGAGCACTTCCTGTTTCCTGTTCAGTACATCAGACACGAGCTCTGCAGCTGTGTTTGTGTTGCTCCCTGTTTACATGTTTGTTATATTTAGGATGATGTGAGTAGTTTACTAATGGAGTAAGTTGGGTTTACTTTCACGTCTCGAAGATTAACATCAGAGTTTGAGTTAAAATTATATCAATATGCTGAGAAATGATCTGCCAGGTGGTGTTAATAAGTGTGAACTGGACCTTTCTGTATATCCCTCTCATCACAGGTGGTAAAAGTACACATATTTAAAAAAGGCTGTTGTAAAAGTACTGATTCAACTTCTTTACTTGAGTAAAAGTGAAAAGTACAGGCTCTGAAATGAACTCGGAGTATAAAAGTAAAGAGCAGCTCTTTTTGCCAGCTGTTTCTGCATAAAGCTAACTGAACCTCCTGTCATATTAATACAATAGTAAAAGATTTTTTTTTTTTTTTTGCCTCTGTTTAACC
>VUQI01027484.1:9618-33362 GCA_015106735.1 Paratilapia polleni
TAAAGTGATCTAGAGTTAAAGAGATGCTTAAAACAGTCTTCTAGTCTTACATATGCAGTGCAAAGCTTTGAATACATCCTGCAGGGAAGCAGTAAATCACTTCTGCTCATAAATGTTGTTCATCTGTATATAGTTACAAAAAGTAAAACTTAAGGGTGAACCCTTTATACTGCAGGACCAGCACTTCCTTGATCTAGAAGAGGCTATAAACCCTCTTTTTGCCCCTTCCACAACCTCCTCAACCCCACCTTCATTCATATTCACAATCAGCACCTGCAAAATCCGCTGCTGCCGTCTGCAAGAAACTAATTTTATTCAGCAAGAGCAAGGGGGGACATTACCAGTGGGCAGCATACTTGCTTAATTTGGACCAGGTCCAACCTCTCATTATTAATCTTTCTCACTGTTTATTGTGAGAAGTAGGGGAAAAGGTGGAGGTAAAGAGGGAGCAGTGAGGCAGTCATGGAGTCATCCATGGCTGTATGGTTCTACAGGGGATCTCTTCTCTTCGCTCTCTGAGTTCCTGAGGTCAAGCTTAGCCCCAGCCCTCTTAGTCAGTCTAGAATAATAGAATAATGGCATAATTAACTGGCAAGACGATTTTACCCTGGGGACGTGCTCTGCTGCTCCATTAGAAGAAGCTGGAGTCTTGGTCTTGGCTGTAATTAGGTCTCCATGGGTTCTAATTGTCCTGCCGTTTTACAGTTTAAATGGTACGAGTTTGGTAGATTGGGACCTACAATAAGGAAAGCTAAAAAAAGAAACGTGTGTACGCAAGCACAGTGCGGCAGACCTGATTAAGTCTGTTATAAGTGAGAAGTTTATTGAGCCAAATGTATTTGTAGCAGAGAAGATGAATAGCAGCTCAATACAAAAATTATGTCATGCCTTTGAGGACAGCCATTGTGTTCTTACTCCATGGCATCATTTTGTTAGAGCTGCACAAGGTGTCCTGAGTCTTCAGTGCTTTGACACATCGACCGAAATGTTTTTGGAGGTTGGAAGAGTGGTGGTGTAGTAAGACACAAGTATGTCAGTCATGAGACACAAACCCGATCAGCAGGGGTATAGCAATTCTGAAGCTGAGGCAGCAAACTGTGATACATCTGCTATATCATAATGCACTTCTGTCAAACAAACAGTATTAGACGCCCAGTATTAGAATAAGAACTATCTTTTCTAAAGTGTGTACAGTTACGGTCTCATATGGACAGTAGGCACTCAGTCATCCATTCATCCTGCATTCGCTATTGTGTTATGTGACGTAGAGTGCTGGGAAAAAACCCCAAAAACATCTGGCAAAATAGTTTGAACCTGCCTCAACTTCAGCAATGTGTGCTTATGCAATGACCTGTGTTGGACAGTTAAATACATGGCAGTGTACATTCATGACGTTTGCAGGGACTGCTGCATTTCTACATTTCTTCACAGCTGGAGAAAAGGTGAAAATAATGCCTTTATGATAAATTTGCAGAGTTACAGCCTTATAATATTATAAACCACTGTGCAATGATCCTTTCACAGAGCGTGCTCTGCAGTGGAAAATAAAATGTTTTTCCACGTTAAATTGGTTGAAATCTTGCAGGTGCTTAGCAGCTTTACGGTAGACTGTTACCTCTCCATCACCCTGCACAACATTTTGACATCTTATCTGGTTCTCGCAGCATCACGTCCTTAACACAGAAGAATGTGTGTCTTTAATAGTCTATTGACTCTCTGAAGCTTTAACAATGCCCTAGCCAGCTAGTTCTAGTTCTTCCACCCTGCACACACAGCTCTAACTGATCCGCTATTGAAAGATATAGCAGTAGATATTTGCTGTTTTTCCACACAGCCACTTGTACTGTACTGGATACAGAAGAGAGCTCTTCTTCATTCCCGTTTTTGATTTATTTGAATTTTCATCACCTCAATTGATCGAGACCCTTTACTCAAGGGACAAGATACAGACTAAATGACTATTGACTGCCAACTGTTTGAAAAATGCATTTGTCAGACCACCAGTGCTATTGATGAGGGTGTATTAAAAAATGTATCTGAAGAATCAATGGAAAGGAAGGAGAAAGTCCATAGCAGTAGACTACCAGCGAGTGTTTTGCTCTCTAATTTGTGCTTTCTTTCCGTCTGTGGCTCTGACAAAATTCCTCTTTTTATTTCCGCCTTTCCTTTGTCTCTTACTGCTTATGTGCTAACTGCTGCTGGTGCAATGCAGTAAACTAGGGGAGGTAGAGTAGCAGGGTGTGTTGTGTGTGTATGTGTGTGTGAAGAGTTGTAGCAGAGGCATCGACAAGCATCCGTGGGTTTACTGTCTCCATAAATCCCACTTACCCACTGCACACATGCAAACGCTCCACGTCCAGAGATACTGACCTTTTCTTACAAGTTCTTTTTTTAAAATCTCAGTACAAAACACCAAAGATGAATCACTCTGGAATTTAAATGCCACATGAATTCCTTTGAGTTAGTAATGAAATTTAGGATGCCAGAGCATTTACAGAATAACTTAAATGAAATACTGAAACATATTTTTTTATCTTATTTTTGTGCTGTACGTTTGTCATGGGCTTTCTGTGTAGTACTCATCACGTGAAACAATGACACTTCACATATGAGCTCCATATGTCAGAAGAATCAGGTGAGGATGCTGTCTGACATTATCCTTTTTCACATGCCACACACAGCAGGAAATACTCTGCATCAAATGTGTTTGCACTACTAGAAATACATCACATGGACTTTGTACGAGGGAGCTAACAGGTTTAAAGACTGGCTAATGTCTGAAACAATCGCTTGGGAAATGTAGGTTTTATTTAACATGCGCGTCTGTCGGGTAATGTCTAGAAATTTCAGCGCTGCAGTGCATGTTTGAAGAAGGCTTACAGCCTGATTACTAGAGTCTGAAATCCTTTTTTGCTGCATGACAGGACACTCAAATCTTCATATGAAAACTGAAATTGCAATTAAAGTATTCTTCACACCCCTTGCATTGTCTTCATTTATTCAATATTTGAATTTGCAAATCTTGTTTGAATTGCAGACTAATCAGAATTGCAGTCATCCATGCAGAAATGTTAGCTGTCTTGGAGCTAGCTGTACAGTTTGATGATTGTGTTTGCTGTAGTATTTTAACATCCTCATTTCATGACTGGCTGGACTTTATGGAGGAGATGATGAAAGGTGCAACAGTCCACACCATCTCATATATCATGTCTCTTTACACACACACACTCGCTTGGACTGTCTCTCCTTCTCTATTTTATCTGTCCCCATAAGCTGACATACCTTCCGACTAATGCTCTGTCAAGATCATTAGGCAGTGATGGACAGCTTTTGATGTATGTCATCATTCACTGGGAGAATGTGTGTATGTTTATGGACTGAAGCAGGCAGGCCCAATCAAATTGGAGGACCTGTGTAAAGGTGCAGAGTGACCTTTGGGGTTTAAAAGCAGAAAACACAGGAGGATGGAATGATGATGGGCTGAGATGAGAGGAAAAGAGTTTGGGATGGCCTTGATTTTGTTTGGCCCTTATTGCCACTGAAAAAAAAATAATGGAAAAGAAATGGTGCTGGGAATATGTTTGAAGTGCTTTGAAGTAATATTGATAGTGTTGTTTATAAGTTAAAAGCCTAGCAGATGAAACAACTAACTGTGATGCCAGAACTGAAGAGGATAGACCTATTTATGTCTGATTTTGGCAGTAGTGATATGTGCCTCTTTAATTATTTTAGTAATTCAAGAGGTCAATTTTGTGAAGCTCTCTGATTTAAAACCAGTGCTTTTGAGTGCAGGTTTAAAAAAAAAAATGTTGTACTTCATGAGCTACTGACCAGGAGTACAGTCTTAATTCTCACTCTTAGCAGAGTGTAATGTTGAAGGGTTTCAAGTGTAAAATCCAGGTCAAGGGGACTTTGGAGATTTAATTAGTGGACAAAGGGGTGCATGAACCTGAGCTTGCTTATCTCAAGTGGGGTAGGTAAGTGATTGAAGGTTCAAAGGTGAAGATTTATCGCTTCCTTCCAGAGGAATGTGTGATTACGTAGGCACGAGTGTGTGCGTGTTTTATGTGCACGCACACCTGCTTATGTGTGTACTGTTTGTGACTCCCAGGCAGGAAACAAAACTTGTCTCAGTGATGAATGACATTGTAAACATTGAACCAGGCCAAAACAGCCCCCTGAGGACCATCCACGTTTGCATGAGATCAGCAGAAAAAAACCCTTATCAGGCCTGTTGTGGGCCTTCCCTTAGCGTTGAGATGGAATGTGCTTTGCATCCTAATGTCATAATCTATTCTTCATTAAGGCTTAACGCAGCAGTTAACACGCCCTCTGATAGTATCACACTGTGTCCTCACTGCAGCACAGGCGGGTCCTGCCTGCCACTGATAAAGCTTCAAAACGCAATAAAGATGGCTAAAATATACCTGACATGACACCTCCTTGTGATGCTATCAGAGCCAACTGCCACAGCCTCCACAGATACTGAATCTCATTAAGGACAGTGAAGTGTTAATTTTAAGGGAGAGTGTTTTGCATGTCTTCATAATTCAGAGAGAACGCTCACGTTTGAAGGGCCCTGTCATGAGGTGCCATGTGTTCCCTCGTGGATGGTGCCATCTGGCCTGGTTACAGTGGGCTGCTGAGGCCACAGTGAGGGCTCAAGCAGCTGATGTTTAACTGGCACCAACTTGAACCCTAAACCAGGCCGAGTGTGTGTGTGGGCAGCAGCACTCCCACACCTACAGTCTGTTAAGTTGTACTGCCTCTTGATAACAGATGTGGCAGTGTGAGTGCCAGAATCTGCTAGAAAATAGATGACTACAGGCATCTTTCATGTTGGCACGCTGTAGGTGCCAACATGAAAGATGCGAAATCTCAAGACTGCTGTAAAAATAAATAATAAATATATAACATTTAATTGGAAGTGTTCATCAATCTGCCTTCTATCTTGGGTAAAAAGAGGCTTTTAGAATAAAGGTGGGATCACAAAGAAGAGTACAATGTAAATCTCACAAAGAATGAATAATGGATTGTGGAGTGGAAGAAAAAGATAATATGGGGGAAATGAAGAGAAACGGGAAACTGATGATTGACAGTGACAAGTAAGATAACAGAGAGAGTGATCAAAATTCACCAGCTCACATCTGCATACAGGCAACAGGCCCATTATGCATAAACCCATCGAGGCTAGGCTGTTGATAGCTTACAGGTCCTGCAGCGTTTCTATCTGCACTGTAACACCTCAAGAAGTGCTGTGTCCATTTTATCTTGGAATTATGGAGATATCTTTTAAAATTTTGTATGCTCCTCCTAACTTATCCAGCTTTCAAAAATGCTGTTGTCAGGACAAATACGTGAGTCTGATTCTTTTCTCACACTCTCTATAAATGAGATGCCTCTCCCTTGCTTTTTATATTCCTCAAAACATTGAGTGAGTGGTGACTCACTGTGTGATTGATGCCACCTCCAAGATAATAAGCAGTGCTAGAGCATTAAGCTCAAGTCGCTCTCAAATTGCGCCTGTGAATCTGATTGCTGTCTCAACCTTGTTACTGAACTTAGAAGTGAATCGAAAAAAAATATGAAAACATTATGAATTCTTGAACAGAAATACTGCTTGACGTGTGTGTCCTTCACACTAAGGTCAGAAGACCAGTACTGAACTTTTGGCTTGTTCATTTTTTTCATTTTCATATGAATTCATATGGTGCACTGCAATAACACCATGCTTCTTTACTCTTTTGGTGAGGCCAGTTCTTTATGGAGAGGAAAAATGACCCAGCTAGCATTTCAACCCTAAATAACCGTCGGCTGGCATTTATTTTCTCGAAGTCTAGTCATGGTTGAAAAATAGTTGCAAAAGGCAAGTTGTGCCAACGCTGAGATGTACAGTACTCTGCAAAAATCTTGAGCCACCCTCATTTCTTTATATTTTGCTAGGAAAATGGGAAATAGGTCAGTAGTCTGAACTCTCTTAGTCAAGCTTTTTTGTAATTTCTGTAAGCAGTCATCAGGAATAGTTCTCCAGACTTCTTGAAGGACATTCAAAGCTCTTCTTTGGATGTTGGCTGCCTTTTGCTCTGTTCTCTGTCAAGTTGATCCCACACTGCTTCAATAATGTTGAGGTCTGGGCTCTGGGGAGGCCAATTCATGACTGATAGTGTTCCATTGTGTGTTTTTCTATCCAGGTATGTTTTTACTGCATTGGCAGTGTGTTTGGGATCATTGTCATGCTGAAAAGTGAAGTCTTTGCCAATCATACACTTTCCAGATGGTATTGCACAGTGAATCAAAATCTGACGGTACTTTTCTGTGCTCATAAGTTTATCAATTTTTACAAGATCTCCAACACCACTGGCTGAAATGCAGCCCCAAACTATGACAGAGCCTCCACTGTGTTTTTACAGATGGCTGTAGACACTCACTGTTGTACCTCTCGCCTGACCTTCTTTGTACATATTGATGACTATTTGAACCAAAAATTTCAAATTTGGATTCATCACTCCATAAAACCTGTTGCCACTGATTTTCAGGCCAGTTCTTGTGTTCTTGTGCAGCCTTTTCTCCCCGTTTCCCTTCCTTAAGAATGGCTTCTTGACAGCCACCCTTCCACTGAGACCATTTCTGATGAGGCTTCAGCGAACAGTAGATTGATCAACTGAAGGGTCAGCTGCATCTCTCAGGACCTGTGTCAGGTCTTTGCTGGATTTTTTCATATTTCTTCAGGACATGACTTTCAGATACTGTTCATCAGCTGTAGATTTTTCTTTTTAGGCCTACCACTTCTTCTTTTGTCCTCCACTTGTTCAGTTTCCTTTGAAAATGATCAGATACAAGGACTTGACTGAAAATGAGTGAAAAAGCAGCCAATGTCCAAAGAAAATCTTTGAGAGACCTTCAGAAAATCTGGAGAACTATTGCTTAAGACCACTTTTAAAATGACAAGAAAGTCTGGCTGCTTGGAGGCAAAATATAAAGAAATTAGGGTTGGCACAAGACTTTTGCACAGTACTTTAAGTTTGCTGTCAGCTCAGTTTCCTTGTTTGAATTTCCAGTAAAAGAAAGTTTGTGTTCAAAAATGGTTTCATATTACCGTCTTATTGATTTAAACAAAATGAAATAAACAAAATATTCTTGACCGAGAGAAGAGTAAGAATGTTAAAAACAAAACAAAACAAAACAACAAAAAAAACCAGGCTCCAGTAATAGAAGTCAGTGTACATGGGGAAGACGTTGTGTGGCTGGCTGTTCACTTTACAGCCATTAAGTGACTCAAATAGTTGTCATTCAGATGTTGTTGGATTAAAAAAACAAAGACACATGCCTTTAATTTCTTTACAGTCATCCCTCGACTGACCCACTCATTGCTGTTTAAAAAGCACCGTGTGTTTCCTTGTCTTGTTTTTGTCAGCCAACTCTTAATATCACTAATAATTTTCAGAAGAAAACGTGTTTGGGAAGGACTGTAACCTCATACAGAGTTCTTTTTCCAATTTACTTAATAAAAAAAAATTAAAATGGGCAAATAAAGTTGTAAAGGCTCATATCCCTACTGTTCTCTTGAGACAAAGCAGAGCACTCTGTTAAGATTAGGAAAATTACAGTTTTCAGTTAAATATAGAAAACTGTATTTCATAGGTAAAATTATTCATAAAACCACTTTGGATGTATTTTCTTTTGTTTCTGATCCATCTGTTGAATTTAAATTTTAAATTGAAACTTTAAATTTATTCTTTTGTAGTGATTTGCAGTCCTGCTGGTGATGCATACATGCATTTGTTTTTAATCAGTTTGTGTAATTGGAAAACCAAATAAAGTACTGCACAATATTATTATTTTTTTATTATTTTTCATTGATTCCAATAGTGTTTTGGATTTAAGTGCCTTGCTCCTTCACATGTGCACGTTAATATAGGTGAGTAGACTGCTAATCATTCTCACTCTGATCACATTTACTCCATATCAAACACTTATAACTGTACTAGATTAGAGGGCGAATTCATCACAGCGTCATGTTTCCAGTCAGTCTCAGTATCATTGATTAACCTAATCAGAGATGCTGCATCTTGCCCATAAATGAGTTTCAGATTGACGCTTCAGTTTATTAGGTGCAATGCTGCAAATTGTGTGGACTGGTGAAGTGTAATTAAAGCTCTCCCGCTGGCAACCAGTGACATGCAAGCAGCCACCCTGTTGTTGTTCTTAACATAGCATTGTGTTTGATTTTAATTCTGTCTTACAGATTTTACATCAGGAATCACATAGTACTGAAGCAGTCTTCTTTTGGTTCAACACTCAACTTTGTTGCTGTACTGGTGTAAAATATTGTTAAAACAAATGTGTAATTATAAGTAAGATAAAACAATACACAAAATGTATATGAAATATATTCACTGGTCACTTCATTATTTACACCTTCCTAGTACCGGGTTGGACCTGTATTAGCAAGGTGTAACTTTTGCCTCTCAGAACTGCCTTAATTTTTCATGACATAGATTCAGCAAGGTGCTGCAAACACCTCAGAGATTTTGGTCCATATTGACACGACAGCATCACACAGTTGATGCAGATTTGTCAGCTGCACATCTCCCATTCCACCACATCCCAAAGGTACTCTGTTGGATTGACATCTGGTGACTGTGGAGGCTATTTGAGTACAGTGAACTCATTGTTATTTTCAAGAAACCAGTTTGACATGATCTGAGCTTTGTGACATGGTGTGTTATCCTGCTGGAAGCAGCCATAAGAAGATGGGTACACTGTGGTCAAAAAAGGGATCAACGAGGTTAGCAACAGTACTCAGGTAAGTTGTGGCATTTAAACGATGCTCAGTTGGTACCAGGGGGCCCAAAGTGTGGGAAGAAAATATCCCGCACAACATTACACCACCACCAGCAGCCTGAACTGTTGATACAAAGCAGGGTGGATCCATGCTTTCATGTTGTTTACACCAAATTCTGACCCTACCATTCAAATGTCGCAGCAGAAATCAAAATTCATCAGACCAGGCGATGATTTTCCAGTCTTCTCTTGACCAATTCTGGTGATCCCACATGAACCCTAGCCTCAGTTTCCTGTTCTTAGCTGACAAGAGTGAAACCCGGTGTGGTCTTCTGCTGTAGCCCAACTGCTTCAAGGGTTGACATGTTGTGTGTTTGTGGTTGTAATGAGTGGTTATTTGAGTTACTTTTGCCTTCCTATCACCTTGAGAATCTCTGGCCATTCTTCTCTGAACTCTGGCCTCTGTTTTTCGGACCATTCTCTTTAAATCCTAGAGATGGTTGTGTAGGAAAATCCCAACAGATCATCAGTTTCTGAAATACTCAGACCATTCTGATGCTCAGTTTTAACTTCAGCAGGTTGTCTCGACCATGTCTACATGCTTAAAAGCACTAAGCTGCTGTCATCTGATATTTGTGTTAATGAGCACTTGAGCAGGTGTACCTAATGAAGTGGCTGATGAGTGGATGTAACCTAAAAATGGAAAAAGAGTGGGGCTCACCGCAGGAGAAAGAGGCATTGAAAGAATGGCTAGATATATTAAGGTGTTTTCTTTAAATTATTAACTCTACACAAGTCTTTCTAACAATTGTGTTTCTTAAATAAGTTTAACTTAAAATGTCTTATTGGTTATGTGCAAGTGCCAAAAACTGCAGTTCCACTAATGGCCACTTGAGGCTAGCTCCAAAAGCAAGTTAATTCTGAGAGACCACTTGCTAAAATGCCTAACTAAACAGCATTATAAAGCATGTTTACAGCCTGGTAAACACTTTCTTGCAGAGTTCATGGGCCCAGTCACTCGGTTTTGGTCATACTGAATGAAAAATTAAGCCTATTTTGTAAATCTCAGTCATACCATGTTTCAGTTGGATTATGTGTGGTATGAAACTGCATGCTCATTGGGTAACAAGTTATCATTCACAAGTCATTAGCCAATGAGGATGCGGTTTCACAGTCAGACCTGCTCCTTCTTGTGACATCTGGTCTTTTGCAACCAAGATGGCGACGGCGGAAATGGTCATCTCGAGGCTTCAAAACGGGACTTCACAAACCAATGGGTGACGTCACAGTAGCTACGTCCATCATCAGGACCCAAGGAAGCATTCTTGAAACAACATATAGGAGCGTTTCCACTCAAGAGAACAAAGGCAGGATGTCTGGAACATTTGACTGAAGCACTTTGGTTTGAGTCTCATCTGGGACAACTTTTAAGTTTTGCTTTCACTCACACTGATTGTTTTCAATCATACCTTGGTTAGGATTAGGAAAGGAGCATGGTTTGGTTCAAAATACATTCTTATACAATGTTAAACACATGTTAGAAAACTCCATTCTCTTGGTTTGCAAAGTGCTGAGTTCCACCCATCTATGTAGCATGTCCCCTTAACAGGTTTGAGTGGTTTGAAAATCAGGCCAAAATATCTGTGTTCCATGACATGTTTGGGGTTGACATGGCATCTGTCCATTTTTGGTTTTAACAGGTTAATGGTTGCTGAAACTCAGTCATCATTATATTAATCCAACACCCACATTTTTATCGCTGAATGAGCTGAAGATATTTCTCATGGGAAAATTGAGCCTCAAAATGATGATTTAAAATTCCATTCAATCATGATTTGGTGATTGATTAAAAATCACAAGCTTTAAAGTAACATTTTATCCCAATTGTAGCTGAAACACATAAGACTTTTATTGTAGCAGTAGGGCCCGGATGCCCCTGCTGTCAGGCAGACATCCACAAACAAAGTCACCACAATCACACAAACAATAGTTGTATTAAAGAGTTTTCTACTATTTATATTTATTACATAGTTATGAAATTACGCTGGCACATTTTTTTGTAGCTCAGGTACCTCCCTTTTTTTCCACCATACCTGTGTTTGCGTTTCCTTTTGGCTTTGTGTTTAGACTGATCTGCAGGTAACACCTGTTGTTGCCTTGTTAATCATCATTTTGCGCACAGTGTCTCTGGCCCAATTCCAAAACCTAATATAGCATTCAGTGTTTGCATAAGGTATAATGACTGAACACTGTGCTTGATTGAAACACACAGTCAACAATTTAGTAGCATAGCACTTACCACAAAACTCCTTATCTCTGAATGAACGAGATCTGAACTAGCATTTTATATTCAATTACCTCTTCCTTAAGTGGCTGTTATGATATGCTGTTCAGCACCTGAGGATTTCCTTCCTTTGAGCTTTGAGGTGTTTAGCCTTGACTCAACATCAGATTCTGGGTGAGGTGGTGAATGATTCGCATTCGCTCCTCTCTCAATAGAGCCAAGGTTAAAGTGAGCAAGCCACCAAACGTTTCATCTGCTCCCTGGGTGCAACGGGTGCTTTTTGAAACCCTGTTGTTAAGACTGAACTTTTATGAAAGGTTAATGACTGAATAGTTACCGGGCTCCATCTACCTGTCGTCTCTAGGTCAGTGGTCAATTGCTTAGTCGATATATGCTCTCATCCAATCAAATTTCATATTGGTCGGACAATCATCAGCATGACTTTCATAGGGAGAAAAGCGCTACATCAATAGCCTTTAAAGATCCATGATTTTTGGCAGCAGGAAGAACCCACCTCCTGTAATAAAAACAACTGTGGACTTGCCCAAAATCAAGGGTGACTGCTGCTATAATGAATGTTTACTTTTAATCTGAGTCGGCTTCAAATTACTTGACTCATCCTATTTTAAGTGAAAAATGGTTTAGTCTGCTGCAGTGATATATGCCCCCATCCCACCTGCCATCGCATGCAGTCAGTTGAAGAGTAGGTAAGGTTTTCTTTGGTTGACTACAGCCCTTCTTATGAAAACCTAATGCATTTTGCAGAAGTGATCACTTTACATGAAGGACTGTTACATAAGTACATTGTTGAGGTGATTTACAGTAATGTGTGGTATCTTTATTAGGGGGGCCCTCAAATGATAGCTAGAGGCTCAGCATGCTTGGAAGTTGATTTCACAGTTAGCTGTTAAATTGCGTCATAGCACTCAGAGCTGTGGATTTACCGAAGCAACGGAGCCAAATCTATTTATCCCTCTGCTTGAAAAAATATCCTGTCTTCCAATTCTAAACTGCTTCAGTCTTTCCAACTTTGTGAAGAACTCCGTTGACTCTCTCTTGTTTTGTGTCTGAGATGTGATAAATTACTGATGGTCTGTTTCAAGATTTATGACCTGCTGTCTTGCCTGTGTGGCATTATGAAGTTGGGACGAGTGACACATTCTAATATTCTGTACTTAATGGTGAATAATGTCACACACCACCTACACAGAGCCCATAGGTATCAAAGCAGTGGAATATTCAGTATGCTCAAACTCAATTTGAAACCCACCGGTGGGAAAATGGCATTTCTAATGGAGGACAGAGACCATCTGATTTGAGGTTGAGAGCAGGCTGATCAGAGGTATTTTTCTGTGGCCCTGCTGGCGCTATCCATTTGAGATGGTGATTTGGATGGCAATGCGCTGGCTTCGACAGGTAATCTGGTACAGCCATTAGTGCCTGTTAAGTGGCTGGGTCTCAGTGTCACACCTTGTCCATCAGTCTTTATTTGGTCAAACATGGACTTTGCTTTTCCCCCTTAGATCCTTTCTTCAGCATAGGTAACCACATGGTGATAGGCTGGCAGAGGTGCTGACACGCCAAATCGACAACAGAGACTAATGTAGTGTAAATGAATGAACTGACCTACCACGTCAACTGCCACCAACCCCCAGCCCTTTGTAAAGCCATCCCCCTTTTAATCCCTTCATCTAACCGCTCAACCTCCACGATAAGGGGCTGCAACCCTGGAAGAGCACCTAATTGCAAAGGGTAATTAATGCTAACAGGGACGTGCTTGTGAAAAGGATAGAAATAACGAAGGACTTTAATATCCTTTATCAGATAGGAGCAGATTAATTTCTACCTTGATATGATGATATCTCCTATGCAGAAACACTCAAAGCTAATTTTTAGTAAATGGATGACACATACCATAGCACAGTTTTGTGGTCAAATAGTTGCCAGAAACTGCACTGCACATTTTAATACTGTAAAGTGCAACAATAAGTAACAGTCATATCAGTGTTTTGGGAAAACCTCTTTCCTGTCATTTTTAAAATGCAATGAGACTTTAGTACAACTTAAGTTAAAGCTTTTATTTGAAGTAACTGCAGGTTTAAATTACAGATGCCTTATTAACCCCAATCAAATGATGTTTTAAAGCACTCGTGGGATTATATAAAAATATCAAATATCACATTGTATAAAATCACGGTATTGGATCATAGCACAAATGAGAATAAAATTCCATCATGCTAAAAGTGAACTTTAAAGGTCAAAGTATAGGAAGGAAACCATTGACTTTATGCTGCTTTTTGTTTAAATTTCAATCGAAAAGAATCAACCTCAAAGCTGTAAGCAATGCAATCGATTAATGGCCAGAAGTATAATTTTTCTATTAAATCTGTACAACTAGGAAAACTCAACCAGTGTGTGGATGGCTGACAACTTTGCTGGCAAGAAAAATTTGGACATCAGAGTGTTTGTCACTGGCTATCAACAGAGCCTCCAGATTTTTGGAGTTCTGCTTCTCTGTTACTGTTATTATGAAGTTATTTTTTTCAGATTATTACAAGAAGATCAAACTTCTTGGTTTTTTGCAAGTAATGAATAAGGGCTGATCATAAATTTCCAGGACTCTGACAAAATGTAAATTTCACTGCTCTCCTCTTCAGGATTATCTTCTCATGCACCTCTGGACCTCTTTCTGCTATTTTTAGATTGCTATCTGAATATCCTGACCATTTGCACTCTGAAATTTCACCATTGGACCACAAACATCAACCACTGTGTCAAGCTGAACCAACTTTCGTGCTGAGGATGATCACTGCTGATGAGAGCTTGACAACAGCTGGGCTATGACAGAATGCATGATAGATCGCTGTAAGGGATAATGGGACTAACGAGTATAAAAAATGACTGAAAAAAAAAAACGTGAAGAGATTGGCCAAATTGGGAGATTAGAAACTTCATTTCAAGAATCATTTTATTACTTGAGGGATTGAATGTGTGATCACATATTAAATTAAATATTCATTCTATTTGTCTAGATATCAGTGAACTGTTCTCTAGTGCTCTTGTACTCTAGATGATATACTTTTAGAAGCAGGTATTTGTTTATTATTGATGCCCTTTGCAGTGGCATTTCAAATAGCAGTCAGATGCATCCTATTAAACACACAACAGAGTGTTGTATAAAAAAGTGAAGGGGTCTGAATACTTTCTAAATCCTCTGCATATATCTCTTGCTTGCTTTCTCACTTGCAAATTTATGTGTGTTGAGCAGGATAAAAGGCAGGGATGCTGGATCTAGTCAGACTGTAACCAAGTTAAATGAGAGACAAATGTTAAAAGGTGCACAAGCTTTGTTCGTGGAGGATAAGGGAAGTGATGGCAATCACATCCTTGACGAAACAATTATCCTTCCTCTCAGTCTGCTGCCACAGCTGACACTGAGGCTAAGATGGGAGCATGTGCTCCACTGATCAACTCTCTCACCACCTCCATATTTCTCATTCTTCCCTCATTTTTTTTGGTCCTCTTTTCCACCTCGCCATCACTGTAATTAGTGCTTCTGTCATTTGCTCTGACGTGGGTTTGTACGTTAATGTGTGCATGTGGCTGTTACAAAGTGAGAAGCTCAAAGTGTGTTTGTGTGTTTGCATCACCGTGCACACTTGTGTGATGGGGGATAAAGCGGAGCAGCAATAGGTCGACTCCCAGAGCGATCGATTCTCAATCGCCGTAGAAGCGCTTTCCTCGTTTTTTTGCCAATTCAACACATGATTAAAGCCGGCGGGGCAATTACCATTCATCTGGAAGGAGACAGGAAGAACAGGCCCTCAAAGAAATGTGAGAACCAATCCATTATGTGCAGCTCTTTTCCCCCCTCTTCTCGCTCTCTCCTTCTTTCTCCCTCCCAGCTTTGTGGCTAATCTTCTCCTCCCTTCTTCTTCATCTTCTTCTCATTCTCTTTTTCTGTCTCTACCCATATTCATCAACTACTGACTGCTCTTTTTCTTTCTGCATTGTAGACTAACTTATATCTTTCACCCATTCCATCCATCATGACCACTGCTTTGTCTTTGTGCTCATTATCCTTGGTCATCATTTTTACTTCCTTTGGCCGTATTCAGACATTTTTTCCCTACTCCTCTAATATTCTCTACAGTATCAGCAATACTTCCTCCTGCTTTCTTTTATTCACAGAAAGACCACTATTGATTCTGTAATTTGATGTCTCTGTAAAGAAACATTTTCCCTTGAAATAACACCTTTTAAAAATTTCCAAAAAGGACAATGTTGTTTATGTTTGAATGAGTAAGATGTGTTATCTTACTATTTAGAACTGTGAGATATCAACTTACCCTACAAAAATGTAATGCAGACAGTCTTATACTAAATAATGCAAAGTTACATAGTGGTATCTTTACCAAATAACCCATCAAAAGAAGATTTGTAGTATTGAATGTAAGGATGGATTTATTTGCAACATGCATGTCATTACATATTTACTGAATCCGTTCTGCAGGCATCTCTTGTTCCCCACTCTCAACAAGTGCTTGCTCAGATGGAACCACCTCATTTCTCTCAATGTTATTTTAAGTTGTGACTATCTTTGAGTTGGTGCTATAGAAATAAAATTGAACTGAAGCTTGCCCACAGATGGCTTAAAGGTCTGGGTTTTCATATTTATGGCCATCATAACTCATGTTCTCTTCAACATACGTAGAAATATAGAAGGATATAGTGGAGTTGACTTCATGTCGGTCAGCAGATGGCTGCCCCTCCCCGAGCCTGGTTCTGATGGAGGTTTCTTCCTTTTAAAATGGAGTTTTTCCTTCCCACTGTCGCCAAGTGCTTGCTCATAGGAGGTCATCAGATTGTTAGGGTTTCTGTCTAATATTGTAGGGTCTGTAACCTACAATATAAAGTGCCTTGAGGCAACAGTTGTTGTGAATAGGGGCTATATAAATAAATTGAATCGAATGTGCTTCAAACTGCATACCATATTGAAAATTTTGAAGACATTAAAAAAAATTAAGCTCACATTCAACATCATGCTCACAAATTCCAAATTTCAGCCTATTCACTCTTTTCACTTACTATAAATGAACTTCATATGAAATTCAAATCACTTGTGTAGGTGGGGTTTGTGCAACCATAGAAAAAACAAAGAACCAGCTTATATGACACTTAGCCCTTTCAAAGTGTCCTTTCTACAATCTGTCTGTAGTCTCCTCTCAACAGCATGAGCAGTGTTTTTAACAATGTGTAGACATCTTGGACATCTTGGTGAACCTCCAGCTGGTGGCAACTTAACAGACCCTGTAGTTGGACTATGCTAAAAATCGTCCCTGAGTTTCAGAGAATGTGTGGTCTTTAGGAGTATAAAGGTTCTCAAACTGAGATGCTGTGATTGTAGGGGTTCTGTCTTCCCATGATGCTGTCCCCCCAATTTGTAGTTGGCAGTAATGCACCAAAAATATAGCAATGCACAATCAAAGGAAAAGGAGAAAACTGTTTTACAAACTTTGCAAATGTTCTGGCATTGAAGTTCTTTGTTTGGCCTCCAGAAAGCATATAATGTATTTTGGTAGGTAATAGAATAGTAATACAATACAGTTACATGTATGTAATGTAACTGTCTTTGTATACTGTCTTTGTATACATGAAAATGCCACAGGGTCCCTTTTAAAATTCATAGATAGACACCCTCTGGCTATTACATTTACAGTAACCACAAAATAATTTTGTAGCAAGAAATTATGAGGATTTTAAAAATCTTTTATAGAGCCTACCATATGCAGGGGTTTGTACAGCTGGTGTGAAAGTCTCTATGATGTAGTGACTGTACCTTATCCACTTTTCTCACAAGCAGTGACACAGCCTTACTTTGTGTGATTGGTTAGTTCCTGTGTAACCCATCATTACTGTATATCCAAACCTCACCCAGGTGTAGATGTTTAATTTAACCTTTAACAACTGACACACATTTAAATGAATCACATGCACATAAAGTACCATGCAAATTCAAAAAGGGGTACTGTATAAATAATATATCAGTTGAGTGAGAACAAACTTGTGTGCAACAGCCTGTAAAATCAGCTCATTTATGATCCATTTTGCTCATCTCTTTCCTCATGAGAAGTGATAAGCAGCATGTGTGTGTACAGTTTCACCTTTGATGGAAAGGTGACAGCTGGCCACAATCCACGGCCTGAGAACTTGGCTTTTTACACCAAAAATCACACAGCCGAGTCCTCGTTCATCAAAACTGAGAGGTGTAGACTCTCTTCCCCGACGCAGCAGGAAAGCATGACTGATTGAAGTTGATTTCCCCTCGCAGAGCTTTGCATTGCAGCCGAGTAGAGAAACACGCAAAGACGGTCGAGTAGGCAGACGTGGACGGGCTTGTTAAGTAGCAACCAGGCTTCCCACAAAGACTGTTGAATTGTGATTATACTTTATACTTGTGTGGAGACAAGTGAGTAGTCAACTGTGGGGTGTGTGTGTGTATGTGTGTGTGTGAGCAGAACTAATGGAAACATGGACATCAGATCAAGGCCTTTTGAGATAATGATGTGCACTCGATACAGACCAATACACAAACACAGAGATGTGCAGTTTTCCAGCTTTAATCATCGCTGTGATACACACTCAGACTGAATGATCCAAATTAAGTCTTAATAGCAAAGTGATCAAACCACCATAACTGTAAATGTTCCACGCAAGAAAAACAGAAATGGTCACCTTATTTATATCACATTTAAACACAACAGATGTTGACCAAACTGCTGCACAGGGCTGGTCTGGAATCTTTTTCAACTGCAGTAATGTCACCAAAAAGAAGAAAATATGCTTAGTCCAGGGAAAGGTGAGAACAGCAGTCCAGAGGGCACAGAGGGCATGGACAAGATGGGAGAATGGGATTGAGAGGAATATAACTTGGACCAAGCTTCTTATCTAGTCAGTGTATGATGTTCTTACTAGCCCAGCAAATCTACACATGTGGGGCAAAATGGAATAGCCAGCAGGCTCACTGTGCTTCAAGCATGGGACACTGGAGCACATTGTGAGCAGCTCCTCAAAGGCAGTGGGGAAGGGATGGTACTCATGGACGCACGATCAAGGCCATCACCGAAGCCATCAGAGTAGTTTTCAAAAAGGCCAAGCAATCTTGCCCCTTCAAGCTATAACCTTCATCAGTGCTGGGGAGCAGACAAGATCCACCGCAAAAACATCTGCAGGCATCCTGGCCTTGGCAAGGGACTGCCAACTATTGGTAAGAATTATAAATGAAGTTCCCCAAACACATGACAACCACCTTGAGACCAGACATTGTTCTCCTGTCTGAGTCCACTAAATAAGTGGTTCTGTTAGTGCCAACAGTACATTGGAAAGACTGCTTGTAAGAGGCTTTTAAAAGAAAGTTCACGGGACTGGGAACCTGTCCAAAGCCTTTAGCTTATTGGACATTGAAGGAGAAGAACAGGTATTTGCAATAGTAACGACAATCTTGAGAAAGCCTCAAGATTGCTGTGTCTCAAAAGAGGGGAAAACCATGGGGAGAAAAGTAGCTAGCCATCTATATATAAACTGGGGTCAAATTTGCATCAGTTGGGTCATCTGGAGTAGGCTGTATGAAAGACCTGAAGCACCAGAGGACATCACTGAAGATGTACAGAGGCATTAGCAGGTGACTTAGCACATCATGATAAATAAAAAAACAAAATATGTTAAAAGAAAATTCAAAGGGTTAAAAACAAACAACATGCCTTTCACTATTGTAATATATTGGTATATTTGCCTTCTGTCTTTGTAAGGAAATTAAAAAACAAACACATGCAAACTATGTTGGTTACAAGTTTGGCATTTAGTGTATAAAGGGCAAATATAATTTACTTGACTACAACTGTCCCAACTTCTACGATAAGAAAATTCATTAAACATTAAAAAAAAGCTAAAGTCTGTATTTATGGTCTTAGGCTATAGTCTTCCTACACTCAAGTATTCCCTTTTCCTGTCCTAATAACTGTTAAAACTGTCAGTAGTAGTAGTAATTTTTTTCTTTCTGGTAATCATGTTTGAGTTATAACAAATATTGAACTGTTTATGTTACTTGCAGCTCATTGTACTTAATATACTGTCAGCTATGCAGATGTGAAATGTTACCATATGTTTCTTTTACTAACACTTCACAGGGGACACCTACTTTATGTTATTATTTAATTTCTATTTCTGTCTGACACATTCATTTCTTAATTGTTCTTAATCATTAACATTTTAGCTAGCATAATTAAAATGTTACTTTTTTAAAGGTTGTTAATGAAGAGAATAAAGAGATTTTACTTAGTGCAGTCATTGAGGTGAATTTGCTACAAACATGCAGATCACAATGAGACATGAAACAAAACAATGTTTGGATTTTGCCCCTCTTATCTATGATGGCCATTAAAATTTTCAATTTTTCCCCATCTCTTTAATTCCCTTTAAAATGCTGTTCCACGTCGCTTTGTAAGCCTAATGGTAGCCCCAAATGATTCCTTTTGTCCATCAACAGAATTGCAAACAAACACATATCACCATAAAACACTACATTGCCTCCATGTCCTGAAGGCGAGAGAGCAATGAAATTGATTGATTATCACAGAATAGGATCAGAGCAAATATGGTTTCTGGAAATTAATGAGGCTATTGTATCAACATATCTTCTTTTCATTAGAGTTCAGACTAACCTCTATTCGAACAAAGTGCCAAGAATAAAGAGGTGCTTTTAAGGTGGCAGACCTGGGTTGGTTGTTAATCATATAAATGGCACATTACCAATTAAGCCCCCCAGTGCTAGGCGTTAAGGTTTTTAAGTGGCCCCAGATTACCCTGAACCACTCTGCTAAGAACCTTTAATTACCATCCTTACCAGGAGAAGGCCTAAGTCAATGAATACATCAATGTGTGCATAAATTCATAACTTGTATCTAATTGCTAGGATTGAGTTTTAGGGGAGTTTTATTTTTTGACAAAATCTATTGAGATTGTGTTTATGGGACAAGATATGTGCAGATATACTCTGCACTGGAGAGACAACACAAGAAAAGGTCAAGCAGAAGTAAGGTCAAGAGAACATTTTGTGCTTCTCAGTGAGCTTAGATATGCATTAATGGCTAGCATGGGAAGTTTCAGATGAAGCAAACGTAAGCAATTAGAAAAGGTGTTGTGAATTCATAAAAAGCTCATTGGGGTTGTACAGCAAGCGATGCTAATCGCTTTTTGTGTATATCTCATTAGGCTAGATGGAACTAAAGCAATCCACCATCCAGAAACAATTAAATTATATGCATGCAAAGTGAAATCAATTGTCAATTATGTTATCGTGTCATTTCATCCAATGAGGTGTGGATTCTTTTTCATTGTGCTCTTCTGTCACTGTGTCTGGAAGTCCTGCCATAGTTCTGATGATTACTTGACATGAGACAAAGCTTCCTGTCGTATGGTGCCCAAGTCATGTCGTTAATTAAAAAGAAGAGACAAGGAAGTTGAATTAATTATATGTTGATGATCTTGGAAAGTAACAAAATGTGGTAAATTTCTCTTGAGACCGAAGATACGGCCAGCTAAGTGAGAAATTTAATTCAGCTTTAGGAGCTGCTATAAAACCACATGATGCATTTTCATGAAATAGTCAGAGGGACTGAAATAATAGTTGGGAGAATTATAATTCAGTGAATATACTGCTGAAATTTAAAAAAAAAAAGAGTTTTCTAAGTAAAATGCTTTTGTTGGGTAAAATCAAAGAAGATTTTCTGCATCAAAGATATCATAGCATTTGTGACTATTATGAAGTGCCCTGGGTCAGGCTTCTTTACCAATAATGATGATCAGCAGCTATAAGCTTCAATGGCTTATAGTTGCTGATTTAATAGAATGGGGCATATTATAACAAAAATACAGAACGTTTCATAAAATCCCGCTACTTATAACAAGATGATGCTAAAAATCCTCTTTAAATGTACACTGTACAAATCACCTTCACCATGACACAACTGCAAAGTGCAGTTCATTTTCAGCAGTAGTGACAACAACAATATACTTGTAATAAATAAAAAAACTGTACTTTGGTTCAAAATGGCACTTTAGTCGGTGAGCAGAAGCTGCTGCAGTGACTACACTTTGTCCCTCTTTTGAGCAAACTTCAATCCACACCTGCGCCTAGAGTTTAGCGGTGCATCCTTAGTTCTACAAATTTGGCAAACAAAGCTTGTTTACAAGACTGCATCTCATGAGGTGTTTGTTTTTCAAAGGCTGTCAAAGTTCCCTCTTTTGCCTGTTGCAGTGAACCATGTAATGCTATTAGTCAGCTTTTGCATTTCAACACTGCGAGAGAACATCAGAATTCTTCACATGATGCTTTTCTTTCTGTCTGAGCTCATCTTAAAGCGGCTCTGGCAGCAGCTTAATTTTCACTATCTGCAGAGCCATGGCCCCTTCATGTTTGTTATTAACTGATACACAGCTCCATCCCAAATATGTTATTTCTTTGAAGAATTTGAGCAAAGTATCTGAGGGTGATGGCAATGTTGAGCTATTTCACAGCCCATTTAATAACTGCCATCTTCACCTCAATCAGCTGTGTTTTCCACTACTCAGCTTGCTGTTCCTGGTTCTGACACTAACAACAAATGCTCTGCACACTGTGCCTGTCTTTCAGTCTTTTTGCTGCCCTGTAATAAACACACTCCTACAGCCAGTAACGCATTGTCATAAACACATGCACACACAGACACACCTTACGTTAACACACAAAGACCAGCTGCCTATCAGATTGGAACAGCTGGAATAAACACGTAAAAACCAGCGTGCTAAGAGGTTGCAATCAAATTCTGAGCACCACCAACACAATTGAGGAAAGGATGTGATGAACAGATGGAATGTCAGGCAGCTGACGGAGTGCTGCTTGGTGTCGGAGCCAGACTTCGGGCTCCCCAGTTTTATATTATAGGATTAGTCACGATGGAAATTACCATGAATGTTAAGTAGCTGGCGGTGGTGGAACGATAATTCATATCCTGAAGTAAAAGTAGCATAACCACAATGGAGAAATACTATTATAGTACTATATTATAGCATGTAAAAGTCTTCAGTTCAAGCTTGCACTTAAAGTTAATATATTATGCTTTTTCTTATTTTTTCCTCATATATACTGTTGCAGTGGTGGATGCTCATTTTAAACATGACCAAAATTTCAGAAAATCAGGTCAGTGTATGTACAGGTTATTACTTTGAGCCAAAAACTTCAGACCACTCTAAATGTTCAGTTTTCAAAGATTTTATTTTTTTTTTTTGTCTGAATGACGTCAGTGTCAGGGGATTTCCTTGCATACTGGGAGAAATAGCTGTTCTGTGAGCACAGCAACCCACTCACCTTACCCGTCTGACTCGTAAGGTTTTTCCACCGCTCTCTTAGGACTGCTCTGCAAGTTTTAAAGGTTGGTCAAAAGTGTTTTTTTTTTTGCTGTGAAGGAAAGTAGTAACATGAAACAAATTCAAAAGAAGAAAGCACAAGACAACAGTAAACATATTGTTGTTGTTTTTTTTTTTATTGTTTTCCAGAGCTCACAGTGGACTCTTTCATCAACAGAGTCTAGTATGAAACTCAAATGTTTGTCCTGTATTGATAATCAGACTGGATGGCTTGTGACTACAGTTTAAGGGAGAATCTCCAGTATCATATCTGAGATCAGATTTGGGCTCCAGCATGTACGGATGGATTTAAGAAGCTGCAGTCAAGAATGAGGAATTTTGTTTTTTAGTAGTTTCACTAGTTTGTTTTTGAAACCTCCACACTGGCAAGGGGAGCAGATGGTTTCCATAGGCACCTGATTCTGTTTATCTGAGCCAGGCGAGGGGCAGCCAGGGAAAGTAGGCTTATAGGGAGGGGGGCATAAAGAGACAGGTGCTAAAATGATTCTTTTTAGACTGACAATGAACTAAGGGGCTGCGTAAAGTTATAAGATCGGGATTTTTTTTAAAGATAGTCTTGTATAAAAAATATGGAGCTGGAAATAATCTAAAAGTAAAATCATGCTTACATTATCATTAAGATAATGTAAAGGTGTACCTGGTTTAGAATGAAGTCTTTGAAACAGTTTTTTGAAACTGTTTGTGTGTATATGTGTGTATATATATATATATATATATATATATATATATATGATACACACACACACACACACACACACACACAGTGGGTTCAGAAAGTATTCAGAAGCTCATTTTCTCATTAATCTGCACTCAATACCCCATAATGACAAACTGAAAACAGAATTTTAGGATTTTTTGTAAATTTATTAAAAATAAAAACCTGAAATATCACAAGTATTCAGACCCTTTACTTAGCACTTAGTTGACGCATCTTTGGCAGCATTTAGAGCCTTTTTGATTATGATGCAACAAGCTTTGCACACCTGGATTGGGGGATTTTCTGCCTTTCTTTTTTTCAAATCCTCTCCAACTCAGTCAGGTTGGATGGGGGCTGTCAGTGGACAGCCATTTTCAGGTCTCTCCAGAGATGTTCAAGTCAGGGCTCTGGCTGGGCCACTCTAGGACATTCACAGAGTTGTTCCTAAGCCACTCCTGTGTTGCCTTCGCTGTGTGCTTAGGGTCATTGTCATGTTGGAAGGTGAACCTTCGGCCC
>VUQI01027488.1:0-10408 GCA_015106735.1 Paratilapia polleni
GGGCTTCCCATGATGCACTGAGGACTTCCTCTTCCTCACTTCCTTTCACTCTCCATGTGTTTATACACCACTTGCATTTAATCATTAGCTATTATTAACCCTGTCTCTCTCCCATAGGTGTGCCTTTTTGTCCTGTCTCCCTCTGCTCTCTTCTGTTTCCCCTCATCCCCAACCGGTCACGGCAGATGGCTGCCCCTCCCTGAGCCTGTTTCTGCCGGAGGTTTCTTCCTGTTAAAAGGGAGTTTTTCCTTCCCACTGTTGTCAAGTGCTTGCTCATAGGGGGTCGTCTGATTGTTGGGGTTTTCTGTCTAATATTGTAGGGTCTTTACCCTAATATATAAAGCGCCTTGAGGCGACTGTTGTTGTGATTTGGCGCTATTTAAATAAAATTGAATTGAATTGAAATGCAATAAAGCAGTCCTACATATTTGTTTAATATTTTTATTAAACAAATATGATTTTTAAATTCTGGCATAAAATTAACGCAGCATTTCATGAAAAGAGCATCATACCAACAGTCAAGCATGGTGGTGGTAGTGTGATGGTCTGAGGCTGCTTTGTTGCTTCAGGACCTGGATGACTTGCCATAATTGATGGAACCATGAATTCTGCTCTCTACCAGAAAATCTTGAAGGAGAATGTCTGGTCATCAGTTTGTTCCCTGAAGCTCAAGTGCACTTGGGATATGCAGTAGGACAATGATCTGAAACACACCAGCAAGTCCACCTCTGAAATGAAGGTTTTGGAGTGGCCTGGTCAAAGTCTTGACTTTCAGATTGATATGATTTGGCGTGACCTTAAACAGGCCATTCATGCTTGAAAACCCTCCAGTGTGGCTGAATTAAAACAATTCTCCAAAGAAGAGTGGGTCAGAATTCCTCCACAGTGATGTGAAAGACTCATTGACAAAGGAGTTGTATGTGGCTCTTATCCATGCTCTTTTGATCTTTATTGATCTGATGCTGTTTTTGTCCTTCCTCGTCCTCATGATCACCACTGTGGTTTCTTTCGCTGTTTGTTTGCTGTTGCCTTTTTTTGAGGACTGCACACAAGTGTGTCTTGGTAGCCTAGGAGTCCTTTTCTCTCGACATCCAAAAAATTGTGCATAATCAAACACTCATGATGGTTGAGAAGCTACCAACCACTGACTATTATTGTGTTTAGCTGGAGGACATGTTGGATGGTGTCTATGTAACCTTCACCTGTTTAAAAACCTAGCTTGTTTATCAATAATGAAATGTTCCTTTTTAAAGTATAATACACCTGCAAGCTTTTTTTTTTTTCCTTCTCCAGACTTAACTCAGAGTTAATAACTTTGTCTGAATTACAATCCTCTTCCAGCAGAGTCTCTTTTATGGTTTTCTTTAGGCAAATGTTCTGATAAAATACCTCTTCAAAAGTTGATACTATTACAAGTCCTTTGAAATAGCAAGAAAGCAGATACACACAGGGAAAAAAAGTTGGCTAATCAGTGTCAACTGAAACTGTCATCACTACTTCACAGCTGTCAGGTGGAGCACTTTGCCTAAGGACAGTAGAAGACTTTGTTGTATCTGGGTATTTAATGCTTTAATAAATAAAAGTTGATGGCAGGAACTGCCACATCAACAGTTTTACAGACATCCGAGGAGCAGAAGGGAAATGTTGCCTCATTTAGATAATTTTGTCATTTCATGGCCATACTTCCCAAAATACAGACTGATAAAAATCTGTTTCTAAACTGCCACAGATTCAATTTGTGAGTGTGTTTAGAGGGCTGAATAAAAACAAGCAAATTACTTGAAATTTACAATTATCTCAGAAATATCTCTTTAATAAATTGAATCAAACCAGAGTGTAATGCAGTACGTTTTGTACACACTCCTGTGTTGCACAAGCATTTACAATATGTAACATTCACAATCACCTATCACTATAACCCACTGTCAAATACATCTGTCTATTCAAGATGCAAATTAAATCATATAGCCTCCCAAATGTAACCATGCCAGTAATGGCCTGCAGAGGTAGTCTCCACAGCCTATGTCCACTATGATTATGGCAGCTAAAGATACATTGAAATTAGCTATGGTCTTAATGTCGCATTACATTACAGTGAAGCATAAATTTAAACATGGGTCCAGTGACATATAGAGATGGTACTGTGCTGTTTTGGCATCCTCAGTTAGTGCATTAGGAAACCACATAATCTGCTGTTGTAAGAAAGCTTTTTACTACATTTTGTACAACATATACAACTTTTTCCACCTCTTAAATTGGAGTAGTGTCAATGTAGCGTGGCATGCAGCCTTGAAAAACCATGATGGATAGCAATCAGATTTAAGACGTGGCATTAAATTAGGATGCTTTCAAAAATATTATATATATTATGTATAATAAAGTTTGTTCCAACAACCAATTCTCCTTGAGACACTTGGGCACTGTTTTTTTTTTTTTTAAGATACTTGGCAGGTTGGTTGTTCCGAGCATCTTGGGAAATCTGGCACAATTCAGGCTGTCTCTATAGATTTTGTCTCTCAATGTGATCCCAGATGAACGCAATGATATTTAGATCAGGGCTCTGCAGGGGCCATCCATCTGTTGCAGGACTCTATACTTTTCTTGTTGCAGAAAAGTGTTCTTTGTAACACTTGCTATATGTTTGGATTCACTGTCATGCTGTGGAATGAACTTGAAACTGATCAGACACCTGTCTGATGCTGTTACATGATGGCTAAGGCTATAATGTTAAGGTGTGTGCATTGAAGTCTCCATGTTAGCATTTTGGCCGCAACCCATGTGGCTTTTCAGAGCCAGACGTGACCATGAGAGGGTGGCATCCGTGAACTGTACTGGTTCAGTGCACAGACACATCTGCAATGATGGGCAAATAAAATACTAGAATTTCACTCACCCCAACTGCAGTACAAATGTCTTGGATGAGGTGAACGTACAATTACCTGCAAAGCAAGCCATATTTGTAAGATAGTTCTATTAAAAATGCTCCACAAGGCACAAAAACACAGTTCAGAAGTCCAGTTCAGTTACTCAAATTTGTGGAGATGAAGACTAGCAAACAGATGGTGGCTACAACCCTACGTGTCTATGATATTAAGGGGTAAATGAGCTACTGCTTCTTGTACTGACTATAAAAATTTGAGCATTTTAACATGGGATTGACTCACTTATGGAGCCAGCCTCAACTGGCCATTAAGGGAACCAAGGTTTTTTACAGCATGCTGTATGCATGCATAGTTGGTGCACTGTAGTGTAGCATCTTGCAAGTGTTGCAAGCCTGTGTTATCATGAAAAATTAGTAGGCACTTGGATGTTCCACACAGAACGCCATGTTTGTTCACCGCTGATGATGAAATTTATGTTACGTGGGTCGCATACTCATGGATGTCGAAACTATAACAAGTGAAGAGATTTCCACAGTTGATACATATGAAATCACATGATTATCTTTTTAAGAACCTTCTAAAGTTAAACGGGGGGTTATTATTATGAGTATAATTAAATTGTACAATTTGATAAATTAGTGCAGCAAAGGTTGAGCAGTTTGGAGACAAAGTTAGAGAGTTTATTTGTTTTTCCACAAATGTCTTAATTATAGTGGCAGAAATGAGCTTCCTCCGAAGGGTGGCTGGGCTCGGCCATTCGGGAGGGGCTCAGAGTAGAGTAGGTACTCCTCCACATTGAAAGGAGCCAGTTGAGGTGGTTTCGGCCATCTGAGCAGCATGCCTCCTGGGCGCCTCCTAGGTGAGGTTTTCCGGCCATGTCCCACCAGGAGGAGGCCCCGGTGTAGACCCAGGGCACGCTGGAGAGATTACATCTCAGCTAGCTTGGGTAGCTTGAGAACGCCTTGGTGTCCCTCTGGAAGAGCTGGAAGAGGTGGTCGGGGAGATGGAGGTCTGGGCTTCTCTGCTTAGACTGTTGCCACCACAACCTGGACCAGGATGACCAGCAGAAAATGGATGGATGGATGGATGGATGGTCTTAATTATGATAGCTGATTTTTTTTTTTTTGCCATGACAAGAAAGTACTAAATCACACTAGGAAACACCAAACTATAACTTCAAAGTAAACCCCAAATACTGGACAAAAATTTTTATTAAAAGTCAGAGTTTTTTAAGTTGTTGCAATGCCCATCACATTAGCGTGACTCCAATCCACATGATGTGGAAGAAAATCAGTCACTGTTCAATAATTATGATCAGCACAAAGGAGAGCATGGAAAAAATTTTAATTGTTCAATAAACCTATGAAATTCTAACTAGTGTCTTAACTCCAAATAACAGAAGACACGTGTGATTTTTGGTGTCTTGCTCCTCGTTCAGTCAATAGAGCAGAGTTCTTCCAATCAATACTTTAATAAAGCCATTCCATGCGTTTATGGCTGGAATGACCTAGTGAGCATGGTGAAGGGGTTGATCCCATCCTCATTCCCCTGCAAACTGCTCTTCCATTTCACTGATTACACATATGCGATTCTGAACGCTGCATTTTGCCTCCCAAAGCACTCCTCCCTCCCACAGCCCCTCCTCTCCCCTGCTAATCGATGAGGGAAGACTCCTCACTTGTTTAACCTGCACAGCTCTCCCGCTTGAGTGTGGATCAGGTGACACACCGCATTAATAAATAAATAAGCGGCAGGAGGAGTGGAGCACTCATCACAGTGCCAATGATGGGACAATTATCTCATGGCAAACAACGCTCTGCCACAATCACCTGCCACAATCGAAGAAATCGATAGGGCTTGGAGGCGAGATAGAAAAAGGGAGGGAGGTGGGAGTGGGCAGGGGGAGGGAGGAACACAGAGGTTAAACAGAAGGAAAACAGAGAGGAGAAAAAGCAGGGGGAAACAGTCTGACTGTGACTTACAACACTGCTTGACCATCTCTGGTCTTTTACTTTATTTAACTCAATATCCTTTTACTTTTTTTTTTTTTTTTAAAAAGATTCTCCATAAGAAAAATGTTGTAAGTGTCATGGTTCTGGGTTTTTGTGATGTACAGTATTTGTTGTGCTTCGTTCCCCTTAAGTTTGTTAGTTTTGTTGTGTTTCTTTGTGTTCCTAGTCTCTCCTGTTTTGTGTGTTCTCCCGTCTCTGTCATGGTTAGTCTTCATGTGTCTGTGTAGTTTTTTGTCATTTGGTTAGTTCCTGTTTTGTTCTGGTTTGACTTCCTCTTTCCTGTCTTTCCCACATTTATTACTGTGTGCCCCACCCTTATTAGTTTCACCCTTGTTTGATTGTTCCCACCTGTGCCGAATCATGACTCACCCCTCTATGTATATATGCTCCAGATGGATGTACTACAAAACCTATAACCCTAAAACCCCAGTTAGAGATAACAGGTGTAATGACAGTGGTTACCAGCTTTCTTGCATGCTCACATAAAAGGGCATCTGATGCTTCATTTGACTCTTCTTCATCACAAAATCGATCAGCTGAGCACCGCCTACTCCAATTAGAGGTATTAAGTGATGTACTGGTGTTAGAACTGTTAAAAAGAACATTAAAAACACAATGGCAAAATGCAACACTGTTGCTGCAGGTAACACAAGAGAGCAATGCTGCAGAAAATCATTAGTCTTGTGAATTCATGATCCTGACATGCACAAGCGATAAAACAAGTATATTACCTTAGTTAATATGTTTATTTTACCCCTTCAGTGCAGCTGTTTATTTCTAACATGACAGTTGCACATCAGAGCTTTGAAACTTTAAACTTGATTAATTTAAATATTAAAGGTTACTCAGTGTGTTCAGCTGTGACACTCATAGCCTAATAAAGGAGATGTGGAAATCATTTCAGTCTGTGGCGAGATATAGGTCAAATTAATTTAACTTAAATTAGTTTTCTTGGCGATAAACAGCCTACAAAAATGTAACTGACCAATCTTCTAATTGGTGTTCTACTAAGCTGCAATTCCAGCAGTGTAAAAGAGACTTAGCAGCATTAGGAAGAAGCATAAAAACAATTTTACATTTCCTGCATCACCAGCTGAATGCATGCAAATTCCAGTGGCAATGCAAAACATACAATTTGTGCTGTACAGCACTGCTTCATTCAGTGGTGTTAGCAATGTTGGCAGCTTACTGTAAATGAAACAATTAGGGAAAATGCAGCACTTACAGGTGATTTTAAACGGAACCTCTGAACATGACCTTCTCTGAACCAGGTTACGTGTTTAGCATAAGTTACCATGGTGATCTAGCCAGGTAAAAAGAGAATCACCTTCTTGACACAGAAAACTCTGACATCAACCTCAACATATATTTTGCTTATCCATTAATCTTGCTTCATAGTACACCCCTCTGTTCTTGTCAGATCCATGTGTTCTACTGTTCCCTGTGTTTGGATTCTTGTTTTTGTTTCACAATGGGACACAATGGATTCAGTTTACCTCTGAATCCTATATTTGGGTCTCCTCTCAACCACCACCTAGCCTGGCAGTAAAAGCAAATCTATCCATTACCAAAGTCCCAGATAAACAATCATGCTTACATTCAAAATTAAAGGATAACTTTTGTCACATGTGGGGCATGACAAACAGGTCTGATTTTACTTTTAGATAAGCCTCTGTTCCATGTGATACAATGGCTCAACACAGGTGGAAAAAATCTATTACAACTAGTCTCGGTATTATGATTAGGTCCTTTTATTATTTATACTTTTCTTTGTAGTTGAGTTGAGCTCTAACAGTACATTTACTTAAGTACAGATTTTCAGTGCTCTTTCCACCACTGATCACTCTGATTTAATCATACACATACTTGGTCTTCTTTACCCACTGGGATAATATTTAATGTACTTGTCATTTAGTGTCATTTTTCAACATGCAGTTAGTACAACAGACTTGAAAAGGCCCCCTCAGCACCTAAAATGGACGCCATGAGACCGCTGTCATATGTCACTGTTGCAGAGTGCATTACAAGCTGGTTGCAGATGGAAGGGGTTTGCCTTCTCTCTGAACGCTGTTGCCTAAACCTATAACAGCAACAGTACTAGATGGAACTCAAACGTCTTGTGGGTGGAAGTCGTGTGAATCACACACGACTTCCATTCATTATCCCGCCTGGCTCCTTATGTAGATTTTTGACTACTGTTATACTGAAGGGAAACCTAGTGAAGACAATGGGTCCTGACCAAGCTCAAGCATGTGACAAGTTGGGAATTAGAATGCGCTGTCTCTGCACTTCCTTCAGCTTTTCATAGAGTCCTTTAGCTTTCTGTTTTTGTTTTGTGATCCAATACAGTCGGCTGACTGTTTTGTTTACTTTCACAGCTCTCATCAACCTTGTCTCCTTTTAAATTATAAAAGCGTTGATAAACACATTGTATGCCACCTTCCCAGCTCCAAACAGCAGACAGATAAAGTTAGTGTCTATACAGTGAACACATAGAAATATTTAGCTGCAGAAGACCTTTCTTTCATGAGTTAGTGAAGACCAAAAACAACGCTAACTCGAGAGAGTCTTTTGACATTTATAAATAAAAGCTAAGGGTTAATGCATATCTATAAAATTATCCCACAATTTAGCACAGCAACCACTTCAACAGTTGGTAAGAACATAGAGTGCTGGCTCGAGGTTTTAAACTGTATTTTATTGTGTACTTGCTTTAATGTGTCAGGTTAAGATTTCCACAAATGATTGCAATCTTTTATTGTCATCAGCACATCATTAGGTGCCTCCACCCAGGGACTATAAAATCAATGAGCTTTTAGCTAAATCTGGTACAATATATGTATTGTGCATTGTCCGTGTCAAATGAACAAAATAAATAAAAATAAACTCTGGACTTGCTATAGTCAGGTGACAAATTAATGCTGATGTTGATCTAAATCTGCTGGATGCAGTAACAAATTCGCCACATTAACTTTTAAAGATGATAATTTGTCATTGTTGCATTTACAGCTTGTAGTGCTGCCCCCAAGATGAATATAATGGTATAAGTCAAGTATTTAATAGAGGAAAATTCTTGAATTAATTTTATGTAATACACATGAGCTGAATCAATGTGATTTTAATTGTTTTTACTTTTGGAGCAGATTGGGGTAGTGGGGAGGAAAAGTTGAAATCAGATTCCTCAACTAATCTGTCTTATTGGAACTTTTGTATAGCTTATATGTCTATTTTTGTCCGAGTTTAAAAGTAGAACATTTTGTGTTTTAGAAAAATAAATAAAGACAAGAAATGTTCAGCATTTTATTGAGAAACAGATCTTCAGACTGGACCTTTTCACTTGTAATATTACTGAACTGACCCACTCCCACACAACAGCAACACTTTATTAGGAATCTGTTTTTCTGTCTGGTTGTTAGAAATACAAACATTATTTTTATATAGCAAGTGGAACTGAATGATAACGCCTACTGCAGCTGCTACGTGAGACTGTAACTGTAAAGCCTATATACACATATAGAGTATAGTGATAAACATCTACAGAGAGCAGAGGCGTGACAGGCAGAAATGTATGAGAAATGCATGAGAAACAAGGGAGGCTGAAAGATTGAGGTACAAAGGGGCTGAGAGTCAGTCTGAATAACAAAGCAGAAATGAGAATATCTTCTTAACATTGCATGAGCCACATCCCATACTCTTCTCTGTAGGTGTCCAGTGGCATTAGCCACAAAAAAAAGATGTTTAATCTAGTTTTTATGAAGGTGGATGGACATTTTTACAGGTCTCTGTTTGTTATAAATGACTTCAAATTGAGAACATATCTCCACAAACGGGTGGTTTTATGCGTTTGGGCCATCGGGTGAATTTCTCTCCTTTATTCTTTCTTGCCTGGGAACTTGTCTTTGATGAAGGGAAAACAGCATGGTGGTTCAATTGCCCCTTTTTCCTGTTCCTTCCAATATATTTTCATGAACTTGTAATATCTTGCTTGTAGTGTCTTATTTCCAGCAAGCTGTTAGGAGACATTTAGTCATCATTAGACTCAACAAACCAGAATGTATATTTCGGTTCACTTGGTACTGGGTTACAGTTTGCTTGTATGCTTACAAGGCATTATTATCACTAGATTCTCTGCAATATTACACAGTGAATATGGGAACATATGTCTATAAATTTAGGTTTGACAGCATGTTCAAGTCATGCATAAAGCTTTTATTGCTACAGTTTTACAGCATGTTGTGTCATAAATGTGTTTTGAATACACTTATTGTGGATAAAAATAGTTTAAAAAGTAAAAACTGGGATCTGAACTTCTAAGACTTCATATTTGTCAGTGATTTTTTATTGTTGATTTGATGTTGATAAAAGCTTATATTAAGGCTGCAGACTCTGCACTTGAGTTTTCCTTCTCAAAGTCAGGCTGATGAGCCGTGAGGACATGTCATTGTAATGAGTGAGTCTCATTATGAACCAAATCACCCAGTTCTCTTAGGAATTCAGCATGAAGAGCACTCTTTTAGGTAATTAATCCTGTACAGTGGTTTATAAATGTTGCTACTGTACACACACATTACTTTACAGGACTCGTTACCTCGGTCAGGGTCAAAAATATGTCAGATGAGACTAACGAAGCTTCTATAGTTAGTACCAACAGAATACCTTTTGGAAATTCATACCAGTTGTTGTAAATTATGTTCTGTAGATCTGAAAGAATTAATCACGGGTTAAATTTACTGTAATAAAAGCACAGACTAAAGAAAGTTTTGTTGTTCAAGCAGACACTGTTGACAGGGACATGGAACATCATTCATTGTTTAGGAAAAAAAACACATGTGCTCCAAGAAGAATCCAAAATATTTAAATGTCAAGCAGGAGAGCCATCACTTTCCAAACATCCATTTTAACTTCTCTCATCTGACACCAGTTCAGGGTATCATTCTGACTGTCTTGTTTTGTTTACTCCTCCATGCTTGCCAGTTCAAATGACAAACAAGTGATATGCTGGAAAAGGAAAGCTCTCGAAAATCTAGGCTCTGAGAAAGCTGTCATCCAGAGTGCTGATGTGAAAGTAAAGCAGGACAGAGGGGATTGTTACATGTTACGGTAAAAGACGCATTTACTCCCAGCATCAATGTTTAATGCATCGGAGCTATGGCCACTCAGACTCCACTTTAGATTTAATTATTAACAGGACAGTGCTGCTGACAGCTACGCTTCCTGTCAGATGTTGGGAAGAAAAGCCCAATGCAGAAAGTCATAGTGTGCAAGTGTGAGGAAAAGGAAGCCCAGCAGAGTGTTTAGATGGGGCTGATGACTGTGCTTGATGTGGTGGCATCTCCACACCTGTGCTGCCATCTGTGCCCTTGCACCCCCTGTGACCGCTGGCACACAACAAGTGTCGCATAGAAACCTTGATGAACACATCTCATTCTCCTGTCCTCTGGAAGGAAAAGACAAAGACTTTTATATACTTAAATAGAAACTAAACTAAACACGAGCAAGATCAAGGAGAAGACT